>PVJN01025905.1:0-29570 GCA_004026805.1 Lasiurus borealis | reverse complement strand
CATCTGGACTGTTGTAAAAAGGAAGGAGTGCTCGGAAACTTACCAGACACAAAAGACGGAAATCTGGGGGCTTGCGAAAGTGTGCGTGAGAGTGCACACATAAAGCGCTGACTGCTTATTGTGCCTGGCTTCCTCTAGTGGGAGGAAAACAGAATCTCACAACAGCACTGAAATCCAGGTCCAACTACACTAAACCTCAGTTTTGGATGAGACCCTGGGGACCCAGACTCATACGGATCCCTAAAGCGCATGGAAAATCAGGGGAACTAAAAGGCAGAGTTCCAGAAGCTCAGATGCACGTGAAAGGCAGAGATCTGGAGGCAAGCACACATGCGCAGACATAGCTGATCCTCACAACTAATTGTCTTGGAGGTCAATCCCCCCACCTCCACCTAGTGATACCAACTACAATCAAGAATTAACTACAACAAGATTGTACACACAGTTCACAAAGGGGTGCACCAAGAGTGTCCACCTCAGATAACTGGGGAGGCAGAGATACTGGGCCACATAGGACAGCTAGCACACAAAGCTATTCTACCAACTCAGGGAATCAGTTTAATATGCGGAGACTAAAGAACAGATCACAAGTGAAAGAAATGGAGGAAAACAAACAACTGGATATAGAGTTCAAAACCACAGTTATAAGGCTTTTTAAGAATTTCCTAGAAAAAAATGGATAAATTTAGCAAGACCCAAGAGGAGATGAAAAAGAACCAACTAGAAATTAAACATACATTGACTGAAATAAAAAATATTATACAGAGACCTAACAGCAGACTAGAGGATCACAAGAATCAAGTCAAAGATTTGAAATACAAAGAAGCAAAAAACACTCCACTGGAAATGCAAAAATAAAAAAGAATCCAAAAGTTGGAAGATAGTGTAAGGAGCCTCTGGGACAACTTCAAGTGTACCAACATCAGAATTATGGGGCTGCCCGAAGAAGAGAGAGAGCAAGATACTGAAAACCTATTTGAAGAAATAATGACTGAAAACTTCCCACATCTGGTAAAAGAAATAGACTTACAAGTCCAGGAAGTGCACAGAACCCCAAACAGAAGGAATCCAAACAGGACCACACCAAGATACATCGTAATTAAAATGCCAAGAGAAAAAGACAAAGAGAGAATATTAAAAGCAGCAAGAGAAAAAATAGTTAATTATCTACAGCAGAGCACCCATTCGACTGTCAGCTGATTTCTCAACAGAAACTATGCAGGCCAGACAGGAGTGGCATGAAATATTCAATGTGATGAATACTAAGAACCTACAACCAAGATTACTCTATCCAGCAAAGCTATTATTCAGAATTGAAGGGCAGATAAAGAGCTTCACAGACAAGAAAAAACTAAAGGAGTTCATCAGCACCAAATCAGTATTATATGAAATACTGAAAGGTATTCTTTAAGAAGAGGAGGAAGAAGAAAATGGTAAAGATAAAAATTATGAACATCAAACACATATCTATCAACAAGTGAATCTAAAAATCAAGTGAATCGAAAATCTGATGAACAGAATAAACAGGTGAATATAATAGAATTAGGGGCATAGAAAGGGAGTGGACTGATAATTCTCAGGGGGGAAGAGGTGAGGGGAGGTGCAGGGAGAGACTGGACAAAAAATCATACACCTATGGATGAGGACAATGTGGGGGAGGTAAGGGCAGAGGGTGGGGTGGGAACCAGGTGGAGAGGAGATATGAGGGGGGAGAGGAACAATTATAATAATCTGAACAATAAAGGTTTATTAAAAATTTTTTTAAAAGAATTGAAGGGCAGATAAAGAGCTTCACATGTAAGAAAAAGCTAAAGGAGTTCATCAATACCAAACCAGTATTATATGAAATGTTGAAAGGTACTCTTTAAGAAGAGGAAGAAGAAGAAAAAGGTAAAGATACAAATTATGAACAATAAATACATGTCTATCAAAACGTGAATCTAAAAATCAAGTGAATAAAAAATCCGATGAACAGGATAAACTGGTGAATATAATAGAATCAGGGGCATAAAAAGGGAGTAGACTGACAATTCTCTGGGGAAAGGGGTGTGAGGAGTGCGGGAAGAGACTGGACAAAAATTGTACACCTATGGATGAGGACAGTGGAGGGGAGGTAAGGGCAGAGAGTGGGTTGGGAACCAGGTGGAGGGGAGCGATTGGGGGGAAAAGGAACAATTGTAATAATCTGAACAATAAAGATTTATTAAATTTAAAAACAAAGAAATTAATGGAGTTTCTACTCAATGTCACCACAGCACCTGAATTTCATTGTTGGGAGATGGCTGCCCTTCAATTTTAGGTGAGGATTAACAAAGCTGTGGCTCTTCAGAATCCATGGGCTCATATAATTGAAAATCTGCATGCTGCAGCTTACAAAAATGCCTTGGCTAATTCCTTGTATTGTTCTGATTATAGGAGTGGAAAAGTGACACCAAATGAGTAACATCACTATGTTCAGAACCATTTTTACAAGTGCAAGAATGGCTTCGGTTGGACTTGGTGTGAGTCATCTTGTTCTGAAGCAACTTGCTGAATGGTTTATGAATATAAGGGGTGGGCTTGGTTTATCAGGTGCAAAGGCCAGATAACTGTGGAGGTGAAATTTGAATGGAGACAGTCTTGTTCATGCAGTCTTTGTAGCAGAGAGTGCTGCCACAGGGAAGTGCAGAAGCAAATGTATTTAGTGTTTTCCATCATATCCTTGGCGCCAGACCATACATATGTCAAGTGGGGCAGCAACGCCACCAGCTCTCTGTACCAAGTTGTTGCCAAGGGGCTATACCAAACATTTGACGTTCCTGCTTTCAAAACCAGTTGCTCAGATTCTGGGCTCTTTGGGATTTGTGTTATATCACAGGCTGCAGCTACTGGAGATGTTATCAAAGCTGCCTACAACCAAGTCAAAGCAATTTCTCAAGGAAACCTTTCCAGCACCGATGTCCAGACTGCCAAGAACAAGTTGAAAGGTGGGTACCTAATGTCAGTGGAATCTTCTGAAGGTTTCCTGGATGAAGTCAGGTCTCAAGTTCTCATTGCTGGCTTCTATGTGCCACCATCCACAGTCCTTCAGCAGATTAACTCAATAGCAGATGCTAATGTCATAAATGCTGCAAAAAAGTTTGTTTCTGGCCAGAAGTCTATGGCAGCAAGTAGAAATTTGGGGCATACATCTTTTGTTGATGAACTATAAACCTGAAACACATTGTAAAAAAGAGCTGGCCATTTTCTCATCAGAGAGCAGCAAACACATGAAAGTTCCATGTCCGTAATGTAACATTTGTCTTGGTTTTCAATAAGGTGAAATATCTTAAAAAGTATAAATGCAAGAAATTGTTCCCTGCTTACCTAAAGTCAATAAAATATTCAAGTATAAAACAAATTATAGCCTAAGATATTAATAGTTTCATATGTAAGCATGTTATAGGCAACAGGAGTTCCAGAAGTCCCCTTTTCATTGGCCTCAACCACAGGAGTGTAGCAGATGCTGATGCCTGGCCAGGCCTGCAACATCCTATCCCAACAAATAAAAACTGTTGAGAGAGAAACAAAACAAAACACCAGACACTAACACACATGAAAGAATCAAAAGCACCCAAAACTGGAATGTGAAACTGCACATCACCAAAATTCCTTAATTCCCTCTTTCCATGATCCCTCTATATAAGCCCTTTGCCTACCCAGCGATGTTAAGATGGTTGTTAAGGCCTGAGCCTGCCATCTACTCAGCAAGTCAGTACCTGAATAAATCACTTTCCTTCAAGGAGTACCTGTGTCTTGTGTTTGGCTTCATTTGGAACCTGAGCATCATTTGGGCCAATTTCAGTAGATGGTTAGCATATCAAAAAGGTACCCTTGGGATTATAAAGGCACAGTATAAATAACAACAAAGTGTAAAAAGCAGAACATAATCATCAGTTTGTTCATTAATGCTATTTTAATGAGCCAGTTCTGAGTGCTGAAAGATGATGGTGAGCAAAACACAGACAAACTTGGTCACTTAAGGATATTTAACTCAAGAGAGAGACAGCTTTAATCAGCTCACCATTATAAATTTTCAAATATATTTATATTGATTTCAGAAAGGAAGGAAGAGGGAGAGATAGAAACATCAATGATGAGAGAGAATCATTGATTGGCTGCCTCCTGCACACCTCAAACTAGGGTTCAAGCCCACAACCTGGGCATGTGCCCTAACCTGGAATCAAACTGTGACCTCCTGGTTCATAGGTCAACATTCAAATACTGAGCTACGGGCCAGCGGGGCTAAATTTTTAAATGTAATAATTGCATTAAAGTGAAATAGGATGATCTTGTGAGAACATTTAACAGATAAAAATGCTGAAAGATTAATAGGATTTGGTGAAGTAAAAGAAAAGACAATTTCCATGCAGCGGAAACCAAGTTCTGTTACTATATATCATCACTAGAAAAGGCATATACAAAATTAAATATTAAGAATTAATTTCCCCATTGCACTCAAAGGCTTTCCTGATGGAAATGAGCCTTTACCTTTATTAGTGCTAGATGGCACTAGAATCCTACATGATGGTTCCATAAGAAAAGAGATAAATAACTAGCATGAAGGAAGTAAAAAGTTCTATAAATCCAGGCTAAAATTCAGGCATTAGTCACATTTTACTACATTCCCTGTTAAATACAACCAGTGTAGCTGTTATATCAGGGACACTTTTAACAGTACTGCATGATCTGGCCCTTCCTACCTGTATAGATTATTTATCCTGCCCTGAATCCCATGTTTCAGACACTCAGAATTGCTTGCTAATTCTAATTCTATGCCTTCCTGCCTTTGTCTATATTACTCCTTCTCCCTGTGATAAAACTTTCCTTCACCTCCACTTCATCAAAACCATTTTTATTATTCAGGACCTACATCAAGTATCTTTACTGAAAATCATTCCTCTAATTTCTCAAGCAGAACATTTCTTTGTTTCTAAGACACTTGGAACACGCCTGAATTAAAGGACTTAGTCCCCTGCATTGGAATTATTTATATTCCATGCCCAGTTTTTAAGCCCTCCAAACAACGCAATCACCATCATATCTGAAAAAAATATTATAATAATACTACTGCCCCAGTGCTTGGATTTGTGCACATTGAAAGGAAATTAATTACAAAGTGGCCAATGAGGCAGGCCTGGGTGAGATGGCCCATACATGCCCTGGAGCCAACCTCTCATAGTCCCTCCCCAGCTGGCCACATCTGGGGTGGTGCTATGCTCAAAGGGCATCTGCAGAGTGAGCAGGGTCCCTCCAACAAGTGGGGTCCCTCAGGCTGGCCTGCGGGGATTAGGCTGAAACCGCCTCTCTGACATTTCCCTGAAGAGTCCCTGAGTGCAAAAGAGTGGTTCTCAGGTGACGCACTCCTGAATTGAGCTTCCTCCTCTCTGGTTCTAGGATGCTTCACCTGAGAACTACAGCTGCCATGTTGCCACAGCTCAGCAGCTCCTGCATTGAGCGTCTGCCCCCCGGTGGTCATTGTTCATCATAGCTGACGGTCAGTTGCTTAGCCTTTTATGTATATAGATTAGTGTACTGCATACTGACTGGTTAATAATACTATATTGCATATTTGAAAGTTGCTATGATAATAAATCTTAGTCTTTATGACAAAAAATAATCTGTAACTATGTATGGAGATGGATGTTAACTGGATTTGTGATCCTCTCACAAATGTTGAACAATTATGATGTATACCTAACACTAATGTAATGTTAGATGTCAGTTAGTCCTCATTTTAAAAAAATAATCTAATTTTATTGAACTTGTTGCAACAAAGAAATGTACCAGAAGCCCTGTGAGGCTCCTCAAAACAGTGGAGTTATGGCAGAGTCTTCTTGGAATGTGAGAGCTGATGTAGTCACAGATAGCCTTATCAGGGATTGGTCAGAATTTGTAAACTAGCAGAATCACTGGAAGGAGTCAATCTTGGAGTATATGGTCTGAATGAGCTAAATGAGTTAAATGATCTGAGCTTAGATCCCTATATACCTTCTTTTTATCATTTGTTTGTGAGTCATAGCTGTGCTTTATTTCTCAACACTATTGACATTTGGGACCAAATGATTTTTTATTGGGGGTTGGGAGTGGAAGAGAAGCTGTCATGTGCATTGTAAGATGTATCCCACACTAATTAACAGTCTCTGTGCAACATCCAGATTCCTGATCTGAGAATCTGATGTTCCCAACTCCAGTGAGGTGTCAGAGCCTGGCTGATTATCTGTATTAGAAGACAGGATCCCATGACCCACCATTCCATGGGGCCAGACTAGACCAACCGTCACCAACCTTTCAGATCTCACGGACCACCAGTGGTCTGTGGACCATCAATTGCCGACCACTGGACTAGACAGTGTCAGCATGAGTAGGGTAGAACTGTCACATGGAATTTATTGGTCCCAGTGAAAAGAAAGCAGGCGGGGGTAGAGGTGAGGACTATAAAGAGGCTAACAGGAGAAAAAGGCCTCAATAGCCCCAATGAGGAAGATTCTTAAGCTCAACACAGACTGGAAAGGAAAGGGTATTTAGTAGGAAAGACGTTTAGCAGTCGTTTGCTATGGGCATGATGTGCATGTTTGCTATCTCTGTTGAAAAAGTGAATTCAGCTGTCCCCTGTTCCCATGGGATGCTTAAACTGACATTTCACAGCTGGCATGAGTCTCTCATTACAGCCAGAAATCACTTCCTGAAAGCAAGTAATCATTGCCCTTTGTCCTGTTTCTGCTCTGCCTTTTTGAATAAACATATGCATATCTGTAAGCATTAAAGACTTCCTTGATTCTCACGAATAAAGGGGTGTGTGGTTGGATGAAGTGAGGTCATTAGGAAAGGAATTGGCCACTGGTGTGTCTGTTCATTCAGAAGGCTGCCTAGCAGAAGTTTGGATCTGCAGGAGCAGGAAGACTAGACAACTCAGGATTACCCAGTTAATAGCTCTTAACCAGGAAGTTTTACCCTGTTGCAAGAGAAGTTTGCAAACTGATTATTCCAATATGTTTTCTGAACTCCTTAGTACTCACTGGTTTGTTAATACTATACTGGGACAGCCAAAATCCAGCTTTCTTCCCTTTTCTACCTCTGGGTTTATTAGTGTAGGATTCTTGCCCTCTGGCTTTTCACCTCTTTAGGGACAACACCAAGTAGATTAGCACTTCTTCCGGCCCTTCCTGCTCCTGCCTGCTTCTTAGCCAGCTTGCTTCCTCTTAAATCAACTATTCCAGGAGGACCAACCCAGTGGTTAGTTACCATAAAAGGCATGCTGTGACCTTCACAGTGGCAATGACTGAACTCAAAGACATTACATCAAAGTAAAATTAAACATGGACACTATGCAACCGTGGCAAATACTTCAATTGGTCATCATGATAAGACAGTACTTTGTACATTAGAATCCTGTGGGAACTTTTAAACTATGATGATGTCAGCACCCTACCCCAGGAATTCTGATGCAATTAGTCTAGTGTGCGGCTTGGGCATCAGAAGCTTAAAGTGCTTCCAGGTACTTTTAAAAGCCAAAGTTGAACATTGCTGCTTACAGAGGAAATAGGAACTAGGGAAGTCTATATAGCAATCCAGTTTGTGGGATGGGTAGAATTGGAATCCAGTGTCCCTAAGATGGGAGACTTGGAGAATCACCCCCACCAACAACCTGAAGGACTGACTGCCTATCCACAAGAAACATCTGGGAGATAGCTCTAGGCTGACAGAGGTGGGGGTGGGGAAGATAGGCAAAACCCTGATAAAACAACCCGTTTTTGGACTGGGACCCTGAGGGTCTGTGACCTGGCAGTGAGAGCACAAATTTTGATGAGCAATGGGTAGAGGGTAACTTCCAACATGCTGGCAATGTTTCATGTCATAACCTTGGTGAGGGTTATCTGGATTTTTGTTTTATGTTAATTTGTATATTTGTTTTTGCATACATTTCTATTTGTTTGTTACACTTCACCAAAAATAAAAGAAACATATTATTGCCTGTCTTGAAAGATTTATCTAGGTCACTTTCTTACATTGAAATAGAAGGAAATACATTTAGTGTTGGGCTTGATCAGTGATCCCCAAAAGCTGGTCACCAGGGCCTGGCTAGCGGTGCAAACCAACTGGAAATTATTAAAATCCTAGACCCCAACCTCCTGAGAACCAAGCTCGCAGTTCTCTGGGAATCATCGGGGCAGAGTGAACAGTGTAAAAAAAGCTAATGGAAACTCAGATATGGCTGCCACTCGGCTCTACAAAGGGAGGAGGCAATCCCAGCACAGGAGCAATGATCCCTGTGAGTACCCCTGTCTGGGGGCAAGTCACCCCGATGCCAGACAATCCAGTTCCTCCCCGATTGTCCCAAGTTTCTTTCAAGCCACCGCCCCAGCACTGGAGCACCAAGGAATCAAGTCTGAGTAAGTCCATGTGCCTGGGTCTCCAGCAGTATCTGTGCAATCAGCCACAATCCTCACTGGTTTTGACATCCTGAAGTTACAGGAACTTCTCTTCCCAACCCTGGAACTCTAGGCTGGGGATCTGGTGTGGGGTTGGGACCCCTTGCTTCTCATGGGAGGTCTCAAGATCAACCATGATATCTCTCCATATTAAACACACACACACACACACACACACACACACACACACACACACACACAAGATGTCACATGTGAGTGCCAGACCAGCCTATTCCATGCCTCAGCCCCTTCTATCAGTCTCAATATGCTTTCTTCTTTACTTCTCTAGTTGTAGGACTTCCATTCAGCCAGATCTCAGGCGATTCTAAATGTTATTTGTTCTGTATTTTAGTTAAAATTTTGATGTGGTTGTGGGAGGTGGTGAATACCAACATTTACCTACACTGCCATCTTGGTTCTTCCTAGTTTTTTAGTTTTTTTGTGTGTTTTTTGTTTTGTTTTGTTTTGTTTTGTTTTGCTCTACTTCATTTATCTCCATTCTAATCTTTGTTATTTTTCTCCTTCTGCTTAGTCTGGGTTTTCCTTGTTCTCTTTTTTATTCTTTTAGTTGTAAGGTAAGATCATTTATTTGAGATTTTTCTTTTTTCTGGAAGTATGCCTGCAATGCTATCAACTTTTCTTTCTGGACTGATATCACTGTGTGTCACAGATTTGTGGTTGTTGTGTGTGTGTGTGTGTGTGTGTTTTCATTTTTTTCCAGTAAGCTTTTTATTTATTTATTTTATCTCAGTGGTAACTCATTCACTGTTCAATAATATATTTAACCTCTGTGTGTTTGAACGTTTTTGAGTATTTTTATTGTAGTTGGTTTCTAATTTCATGTCACTGATCATAAGATGTTTGATATGATTTTAATTTCTTAAACTTTGTTAAGACTTATTTTGTCTCCTAACCTTTGAAAATGTCCTATAGACATTTAAGAAGAATGTATATTCTGCAGCTCTGGGATTAAATGCTCTGTAATATCAATTAAGTCCATTTAATCTATTGTGTGGTTTAAGATCACTCTTTTCCTCGTCTAGATGATCAATCCACTGATATCAGTGGGGTGTTAAATTCCACCACTTCTACTCTATTGCTGTCTCTCTTCTGTTAAACTCCTTCAAGAACTTTTAAATAGATTTCTGTGCTCCTATTTAAGTGAAGATATGTTCACAAGGTTTATATCCTCTTGTTTATTTTTTTAAATTAAATCTTTATTATTCAGATTATTACATTATTTCTCTTTTTTTTTCCCTCCATAGCTCCCCTCCACCCAGCTCCCACCCTTCCCTCCACCCTTACCTCCCTCCCGTTGACCTCATCCATAAGTGTATGATTTTTGTCCAGTCTCTCCCTGTACATCCCTCACCCCTTTCCCCCTGAGAATTAGCAGTCTAATCCCTTTCTGTGCTCCTGATTCTAGTATATTCACCAGTTTATTCTGTTGATCAAATTTTTAATTCACTTAATTTTTAGATTCACTTGTTGATAGATATGTATTTGTTCATAATTTTTTATTTTTTACCTTTTTCTTCTTCCTCTTCTAAAAGAGTACCTTTCAGCATTTCATATAATACTGGTTTGGAGTTGATGAACTCCTTTAGCTTTTTCTTATCTGTGAAGCTCTTTATCTGCCCTTCAATTCTGAATGATAGTTTTGCCGGATAAAGTATTCTTGGTTGTAGGTTCTTGCTATTCATCACGTTGAATATTTCTTGCCACTTCCATCTGGCCTGCATCGTTTCTGTTGAGAAATCAGCTGACAGTCATATGGGTGCTCCCTTGTAGGTAATGAACTGTTTTTCTCTTGCTGCTTTTAATATTCTCTTTTTGTCTTTTGCTCTTGGTATTTTAATTATGATGTTTCTTGGTTTGGTCCTCTTTGGATTCCTTTTATATGGGGTTCTGTGTGCTTCCTGGGCTTGTAAGTCTATTTCTTTTACCAGATGTGGGAAGTTTTCAGTCATTATTGCTTTAAATAGGTTTTCAGTATCTTGCTCTCTCTCTTCTTCTGGCACCCCCACAATTCTGATGTTGGTACGCTTGAAGCTGTCCCAGAGGCTCCTTACATTATCTTCACATTTTTGGATTCTTTTCTCTTCTTGCTTTTCCAGTTGAATATTTTCTGCTTTTTTATATTTTAAATTTTTGACTTGATTCTTGCCTTTCTCTAATCTGCTGTTAGGACTCTGTGTAATATTTATTATTTCAGTCAGTGTATGTTTAATTTCTAGTTGGTCCTTTTTCATCTCTAGTTGGACCTTTTCCATCTCTAGTTGGTCCTTTTCCATCTCTAGTTGGTCCTTTTTCATCTCTAGTTGGATCTTTTCCATCTCTAGTTGGTTCTTTTTCATCTCCAGTTGGTTCTTTTTCATCTCCTCTTGGGTCTCGCTAACTTTATCCAACTTTTCTAGGATATTATTGAAAATCCTTATAAACATGGTTTTGAACTCTATATCTAGTCATTTGTTTTCCTCCATTTCTTTTGTTTGTGATCCCTTCCCTTGTCTCGGCATTTTCACTATGACAGGAGAACTCCTGTGTTGGATTCAGCCTTATGATAGCAGACTTGCAAAACTGCAGAAGCCTCTCTGTTGAGCTTGGGATGGGTGGAGTCTCAGGGCTTAAGGGACCGCCTTGCCTTCAAGTTGGCCCCGCCTTCCATGGCCCTGAGTCTCACATGACTGGGTAATCACTGGATCTGTCCCTGCATGTGCTGTCTCTCACAGTGCCTCTAGACTGCTGCCCCTCAGGCTCCGCTGTGCTCCGGGACCATATGAATCTGGATCCCCAGGGTTTCTCCCGAAACTGGGGTTTAGTGGAGTTAGAAGTGACGCACTTGGGAGGATCTGTCTTCCGCCCACTAGTGAAAGCCAGGGACACAATCAGCAGTCGGTCCTCTGTGCACAGTGCCATGCGCGCCACCAGACTTCTGGATCTTTTGTGACTCCCCTAAATTTCCGTACACTTCTCCCTTTTCACAGTCCAAATTCCCCCCATATGAGTTTCAGCTGGACCTGGGGTTTAGTGTCATAGGATAAGGGGTTCAATGCCATTGGGACTCTCCCGCCAGAGAAAGCCAGCCAGGTTCTCTGGCACCTGCTCTCTCCACGCATGTGTCTCCGTATCTCAGCCTTTTGCAGCTCCTTTAGGTCTTTGTGAGCCCCTCTCTTTCCTTCTAGTTGTAGAATTTCCACTCAGCCAGCTTTCCTGTGGTTCTGGATGATGTACGTTTTGTCTTTTAGTTGTAGTTTTGAAATTACTGCGCAAGGCAGCAGTGTAGGTGTTTATGCCGCCATCTTGGATTCTCCCCTATATCTTCTTGTTTAATCAACCCATTTATTATTATGTAATGACCTTTTTGTCACTTTTATGGTCTTTGTTTTGAAGCCTTTTTTTTTTCTAGATATAAGTATTGCTACCCCAGCTTTATTTTTTTCTCATTTCCATTAACATAGAATTTTTTTTTCCATCCCTTCTCTTTCATCCTGTGTGACTATTTTATTCTGAGGTAGGTCACTTATAGACAGTATATATATATGAATCATGCTTTTGTATTCAGGTACTCTATGCCTTTTGGTTGGAGCGTTTAATCCATTTACGTTTGAGATTATTATTGTCAAGAGGCCCAGTGCACGAAAATCATGCAGAGATCATGTCCCTCAGCATAGTCTGTACCCTCTTCAATCTGAGACCCCTCGAGGGATGTCCAACTCACAATCCAGGACTCATGACTCCCAACTGCTCACCTCCCTGCCTGCCTGATTTCCCCTAACAATTTCTGCCTACCAGCCTGATCACTCCCTAACCACTCCCCTGCCAACCTGATTGACGCCCAACTGCTCCATTACCCACCCGATTGCCCCTAAATGACCTCCCCTGATGAGCTGGTCACCCCTAACTGCTCTCCCCTACTGGCCCAGACACCCTTAACTGTCCTCTTTTGCTAGCCTGATTATCCCTAACTGCCCTCCCCTGCAGGCCTGGTTTCCCCTAACTGTCCTCCCCTGCAGACCTGGTCACCTCCAACTGCCCTGCCCTGCTGGCCCAATCACTCCTAACTTTCCTCCCTTGCCAGCCTGGTTGCCCTAACTGCCCTCCCCTGCTGGCCCAATTGCCCCTAACTGCTCTCACCTGCAGGCCTGGTCCCCCACAACTTCTTTCCCCTACAGGCCTGAATGCCCACAACTGACCTCCCCTGCTGGCCATCTTGTGGTGGCCATCTTGTGCTCACATCAGGGCAGCCATTTATGTATTGAAGTGACAGTCAATTTGCATATTATTTTTATTAGATAGGATAGGCACTTATTTATTGGCATTTTTATTCTTTGGGCCTATGTTCCTCTCTCTCTCCATTTCTTTTTCTCCTTACAATAGTCTCATTAGCCTTTCCTGCAATGCTGGTTTAGTGGTAATAAATTCCATTAGCCTTCTGAAAAATTCTGAAATGCTCTCTATTTCACCTTCAATTTTGAATGATAGCCTTGCTGGATAAAGTAGTCTTGTTTTCAGATCCTTGCTTTTCATTATTTTGAATACTTATACCATTCCCTTATGGCCTGTATAATTTCTGTTGAGAAATCAGCTGACAGCCTTATGGGGGCTTCCTTATAAATAACTGACTGTCTTTCTCTTGCTGCCCTTAAGATCCTGTCTTTATCTTTAACATTAGCCATTTTAATTATGATGTTTCCTGGTGTCCATTCCTTTGTGTTCATCTTGATTGGGACTCTGTCCTTCCTGAACTTGTGTGACCTTTTCCTTCACCAGATTTCAGAAGTTTTTAGTCATTATTTCTTTATACAGGTTCTATATGCCTTGCTCAAGTTCCTCTCCATCTGGTACCCTTATGATGTGGATTGTTGTTACATTTTATGCTGTTTCTTACCTCCTAATTCTTTGATTCAATCCTCTGCTTCCTCTAACCTACTGTTTGTTCCTTCCACAGTTTTCTTTATTTCTCATCTATGTCATTTTTTTTTTTCATTTCCAGCTGGTTCTTGTGCACGGCTTCTATGTGCTTTTTCATACTAGTGAGCATCCTAAAAATCATTATTTTATATTCTGTTTATGATAAATTGCTTGCCTCCATTTCATTTAGCTTTTTTTCTGGGGATTCCTTCTGTTCTTCCAGCAGAACAAAGTAATCAAGGAGAGGGGCATAAAAAGTTCTCTATGTGCAGTCCAGCACACACCATTCCAATAAGGACCTCAGAACTGGCCAAGTGATAGTCTGGTGTGCGTCATCCTGGTTTTATGTCATCCTGGTTCTATGGTTGAAGGTCAGCCAATCTCCCAGAACTTGGATGAATGAAGGTTGGAGTCTGTATCTTCTGAAGTTAGTTCCTAGGATTCTTATACAAGCATGCTGTTTATCTACAAGCTACATATTATTCAGAGTCAGCATTTACAGAAACAATGTCAAAAGATTGTTGAGGTGGGTTACAATTTTCCACTGTACAGTACTAGCTTAGCCCATGACTACCAGCCATTTACTCACTTTCAGTTAGAAAGTTTTAATTTCAGACTAACTTAGATCTCTGAGTTTATAAGGCTGCTATACAGGCCTCCTAAGCTTGTCAGGTTTAGTATGCGGCCCCTTTTTGTCCACATTTTCTCCTTTTTGTAATAACTCAATCCAGAGGATGCATTAATGACAAATTTTGGAGTGGGTAATGTGGTCCCACTGTGCTAAGAAGGCTCATTCCTAGAAATTATTAGTGTCAGTGTTTGGCTTGCTGAGTGATCAACCACTGGGGATGGGGGCAAGACTGTGACCTTGGATACAAGTCAAGGCCAAATTTTTCTCAAAAGTGAAGAGCAGTCAAGTTTAAGGGCCTTCATTAAGAAAAACATTCTAGCCTTGACTGGTTTGACTCAATGGATAGAGCATCAGCCTATGGACTCAAGGGTCCCAGGTTAGATTTTGGCCAAAGGCATGTACCTTGGTTGTGGGCACATACCCAGTAGTGGGTGTGCAGGAGGCAACTGATAGATGTTTCTCTCTCATCAGTGTTTCTAACTCTCTATCCCTCTCTTTCCCTCTCTGTAAAAAATCAGTAAAATATATACTTATATATTTTAAAGAAAGATACTCTGGATCATTTTTAATCTACTAGCTATCATGATCCAGGTTTTGCTGTTTACTTTCTCTGTATTTTGCATCTATTATATTTACTTGTTATAGTTTGAGGAAAATCATATACCTCCAATTTTTACAGTCTCACCATGAGATGGGTTTCCATTTACTATGGCCCATTGGCTTCCCGTTGGAAACCCTCAAGTGCTATTCATTATTAATCTGATTCCTACTAGTTGTGCAATTGGAAACTATAACCTAAAGATTTACTCAGGAACCAGGCTATAAGAACACAATGCTGTAAATTACAATTACCATCTGAAAATTCCAGAGGCCAGAAGGACAGTAAGTTTCACAAGTAAATTTTCTATGCCTTAGCAACAGTTCTAGAAGGCCATGTTTTTATAGCCACTTTAGCTTTCATTGGAATTAATATAATTAGTAGTTTTTTCTAGGTTAGGGTGTAAGTACATTCCCATAATTAGGTCCTAGAATTTATACATAAAATTTCTTTCTTAATATTTATTTGCCACTAATCTACAACTTGCCTTATTCTTCTTAGTTTTTCTCATACTCATTCAGAGATAACCAACTTATTAGGACAAACTACTTTTAACTTATCTTAAATATATATATATCCCTTTACTTCTTTTTGCTAGAGCATTCCTTCTAAAATTCAAAGAGAAACCATAAAAAGAGCATTATTGATAATAGAAATGTAATCTTATAAACCTTTAGCAATTATTAACAGTTGGATTATACACACAAGGTTTGAGAAAAGCTCAAAGAACAAGTATAATTATTATTATGACTAATATTAATAGACAGGTATAGATCATCAAATTAATAAAGCTTAACATTAATTTGTAGGTATACAGACATTGCCAATGTTTTGAGAAAGATGTCTTTCTCTGATGTCAGCAATTTCTCATCCTCAAGAAGTCTTTGATCTTCACTGTAGGTGGAGGCAAGAGTCAGAGACCGGGGTAGATGTCTATATGAAGTTTGCGACCTGATAAGGTCCCATCCAATAAAGGAAAAGAGTCTTTAATCAATGTTCTTTCCACTGGACAAAATCTTCTGGTTGTAAGTCATGGTCTTTGAAGTCTTCATCTCCCTGAAGCACACTTGTGAAATGAACGTCACTAATTTATCAGTCCCTATAATATGGTCAATAACTTGATAATAATGCAGAATGTCTTCTTCTAGTAAGGCTGATTGGTTTTATATGTCCCTTCATCCAGATGCATAGAGTGACCAGTGACTATTTAATGAGGAGATAAGATATGTGTTTTCTAAAAGAAGTAAATTTCAGGTTGAGGAGCACCATAAAAAACGCTTTTGGTCTAGAGCAATGGCTCGCGAGCCACTGCGGCTCTTTGGCCCCTTGAGTGTGGTTAGGAGCCAGCAGTCCTGGATTGTGAGAGGGATGTAGGCTGGGCTGAAGGACACCACCCCCCTGTACAAATTTCCAAAGCATTTCCTTTACTTTTATTCATAAAATACCATGGCAAGTCTATTTTGAAGAAATGGCATTAGAAAAAGTTTAAGTTTAAAAAATTGGGCTCTCAAAAGAAATTTTAATTGTTGTACTATTGATAGTTGGCTCAGTTGACTAATGAGTTTGCCGACCATTGGTGTAGGGCTATGAAAAGCTTCTGAAAATTTATTTAGTTGACTTTTAATTGTACCATTTTTGTGATCCAGACAACTGAGGTGATAGGCACAAGGAAAGTATTGTAGAGTAGGCCAAATATTGCAAATGGATTGAATTATTTTCCAGTGAAATTAATTCCTCAATCACTAACTCAGAGGAAATTCCCCAACTGGGGATAATTTTTGCAAGTAATAACTTACCTGCTGTTGAGGCTGTTACTGTCTTGCAAGCAAATGCCTCTTCCCAGTGGAAAAAAATATATATATATATACAAATCATAATTAACACATATTTGTATTCTTTAGCTGGTGGCATTAGATAAAATCCAATCTCCATACTTCAAATGAACCTAAAGGATGTGGGAAATGGCCTTGGGACACATGGAATGATTTTCCAGGGTTATATTTGGACAGATAGAGCATCTGCTGTACACTGTACGAGCTATAGCAGAAGGTTTCCAGTAATATTGTTTATTTCATGAAATCATATTTTCAGGACCCCAATGTGCTAGCACATGTACATGTTAATATATAGCTCATCAACTGGCTTCTGGTTTGTACCATTTCTGGATCAAATATTCTTTCTTTTTGTTGCCATATCCTCTTTCCTTCTTCTGCAGCTGTCTATTGGAACTGCAAAAGATAGTCTTTTATTGATTTACTAGAAAGCAAGGAGCATTCTTGGGTCTGGATAATTTGACTATTTAATGTCACCTAATTAGCTGCAGCATTGGCTCCATTTCCTTTTGCTTTCATGGTTTTAGCTTTAGAATGTCTTAAAATTTTGATAACTGTCAATTTTTTTCATTTCTGTATGACATCTAATAATTCTGCAACCTATTTTACATTTTTTATGTGCTGCCCTGCGGAAGTTAAAAAGCCTTGCTGCTTAATAACATTCCAAAGTCATGAGCTACACCAAATGCATAGTAACTATCAGTGTAAATATTGGCTACTTGATCTTTGCCCAATTGACAAGCCTGAATTAGAGCAATTAGTTCAGCTTGCTAGGCAGGTCTTATTTCAGGTAGATAAGGGTTTTCAATTATGCACACCACAAAAGTTATTGCATATCCAGTTTGGTAATGTCCCTGTTCATCTTTCAGATAAGATTAATCTATAAACCAAATTAAGTCAGCATTATCAATAGGAGTTTCTTGTAAATCATTCCTAGGTGGTCAATAAGCAAAACCCAATTGTAGGTGTCTTCATCCTGTAAAAAGGGTAACAAAATTGCAGGGTTAAGATGATTACATCAAGATAAAGTAAAATTAGGTGCAGAAATCAAGAGCCAGTCAGTTGACAGTAGTGTTTAATGTGATGAGAATTCAGTGGAGGTTCAACAGAATGAAGAACACAACCAAAGAAGAGCCCATAAATGTATCTTCTGTTTGTTTATACAACATGGCTGTAGCAGAGATGGACCTCATACAAGGAGGGAGCCTTTTGCTACTGAATCTAGTTGCTGACTAATATCCTATCCTATCTAATAAAGAGGGAATATGCTAATTGACCATCATAGCCTCACAAGATGGTGGTGCCCACAGCCACAAGATGGTGGCACCCAGTCCCCTAAGCCCTGCCTCATTCAGATGGAGTCCCCTAGTCCCTTCAGCCCCATAAGAGAAGGCAGTTGGGGACAATAACACTGGCAGGGGAGTTGTTATGCATCAATCAGGCCAGCAAGGGAGAGGTTAGGGGGTTATCAGACTGGCAGGCAGAGTGGTTAGGGGAAATCAGGCAGGCAGGCAAATGGTTAGGAGCCAGCAGTCTCAGGTTGTGAGAGGGATGTAGACTGAGCTGAGGGACACAATCCCCATGTACAAATTTCATGCACCAGGCCTTTAGTAGGTCTATAATGATCTTCATGTTTCTGAGTTAAAATTTCGAAAGCATTTCCTTTACTTTTATTCATAAAAATTTAGAAAGTTTATAATTAGGTATCCCAGAGTAGAAACTTTAGATAATTCTTTAGAGATTTTACAGCTTGTTTCCCTTCTAAGTTCTACTGAATTGGATCAGGTCCATTTGACTTAGGACATGTAGAGGCTGGGCCATTAATAAAAATTTGGAACACAATTGAGACAAGATCCAGTCAAACCCAGGAACCCTCTAAGCTAATTCTTGTTTTTGTAAGAATAAAACATAGGATTCCTCTGAGTCTCTCGGGGTTAATCAGTAGCCCATCTTTAGGTATGAGATGGCCAAGGTATTTTATTTGAAGTAAGCAAAATTGAAGCTTATCCTTTGAGATCACATGTCCTTTTACAGCTAGCTGTTGAATAGGCAAATTGTGTCCTTTGGGTAGTCTAGTAATATCCTAGAGCATAAAAGTAAATCATCCACATGTTAGATTAGAGTAGAATCTTTAAGAAATTTGACATTATTTAAATCAGCCTTTAATATCTGGGAGAAATAGCTGGGGCAATCTGTATATCCCTGGGGTATTACTGTCCAAGCAAATTAGCAATCTTTCCAGGTGAATATAGGAGATATTGACTATATTTTTCTACTGGAATGCAAAAAAAAAAAAGAGAGACTACAGAAATCTATTACTGAAAATTATGGCAGTCCACATGAATAGCTAATAATAAAGCACGTGGATTTGGAACCACAGGATGTCTGGGGATAGCAATCTTATTTCTAGCTCTGAGCTTCTGTACAAATCTCCATCAGTTCCCATTGATTTTCCTTACTGGAAGGATAGAAGAAATACAGAGGCTTGTACTTGGAATTATAAGACCCTTTTAAAAAGTGATCTTGTATATTGGGCTCAATTCTAACTTAAGCATAAATAGTCTGCAGAGGCAAGATTTTTTAAAGAAAAGAATTGGAAGGAAAAAAAAACAGATACAGAGACAAAGGAGCATTGAACAGACTGTCATACCACAGAGGGAAGGCAGGGGAGGTTTTGTGGGGGGCTGTAAGAGATACAAGCCAGGGCGGGGGCAGTTGAGGGCATGTTCTAGGGGATAGGGAAGTCCAGGGGGAGATCAATGGGGAAAAGAAAATAAAGAAACATATGTACTACTATTTGTAATACTTTAAACAATCAAAAAAGGAAGAAAAAAAAAGAATATCAGTGACTGGAATCGTATTGGAATATCTTGTAACAAATGTTCAGTCAATCTCAAGATTAGTTTTTTCTTGTTGAAGTTCTCTTAAAATCATTATTTTCCTAATTGGTTCAGTATCTAATTTACTTAGTTCTAAATGCATTTCACCTTTCTTGGAAAAGGATATTCAAGTGTCCTGGGTTTCAAGGAAATCTATCCTTATCAGGTGAATTAAGGCCAATTTGACCGATAAAAATATATGTTGCCCTGTAACATTCCTTATTTGGAAGAAGACTGGTTCTGATTTAAGAACTCTCATTGGTTGATCACATATCCCTACTATTTTCATAGAAGCTTAACTCTGAGGAAAAAGGCAACTTAACTAGGTATAGTTAGAACAGATAAAGTAGACTAAGTATCTACTAGGGCTTTAGTAATTTCCCTTAGTGGTAATTTCAATTTATCTTAAACTATTGTAAACAGAAGGGAAAATGCTGTCTCATAGTCCTCAGAGCAACCATATTGAAATAGGAATTTTTAGGGGTGAAATAGGGCAGGTTTAGGAAACTTTTTAAAAATTAAGGGAGTCCTTCTGCAAAGCTGCAAAAGGGTACATTTCCATAAGACAAGGGAACTGGAAGTAGCAAAAGGTCTATATTTATAAAATAAAAGATGGCCTCACATGTCCTATGTGAGGTTTGACCTTTGAGCTCAGGAATTGCTATAGTGATCAAATCAAAGGGGAATAGTGACCAATCAGAGGGGATATTGAGGCACAAAAACTGCAGCCTTTGTAAAGGAGTGGGGGTCTGGGAGACTCAGTGGGACTCTTTCCCCCTTGCCACATGGGAGTCTGTGTTGTAGGACTCTTTCCCCTTCCCCATGTGGGAATCTGTACTTGTTCTTCAATAAATTTCCAACTTTGCTATAGCACCACCTTTTGTGTGTAGTTTCATTCTTTAACAAGAGCTCAGGAGACCAGCCTGCCCAGGGAAACACTGCATGTTTCCAATCCAAAATTCCTGTAGCAGTATGCTTACTTCTGTTGCTTTTCTCTTTCTAAATACCATTTTAGTTTTCTATACCCCTTCTGAAGGTGAATAGACTCCTCATCAGGAGTTTCCCAGCAAACCTTATTTAGTAATTCTATTGCTTTGCTCCCAGAAACCAGTAGGTATATTAATTAGAATAGGTCAGAATAGCCAGAACCACATGTTCTAACAGGTAAATTAAATTATTTTGTGAACCCATCAGGGTCCCAAAGAAAATTGGGGAAATCTTTAGGTAGATTCCTTAAATCTGTTCGAGTCCAAGGAATACTGATATATACAATTATTGGTTCCCTCTGCCTGAGGCTGGCTTTTCCCTGAAAGGACCTGATAGAATTTCTGGATTACCCTTGTCAGAATTTATATTCTCATTTTTCTTTAGATTAGTAAGGAGTGACAGTGGAGGAGATATAAAGAAGATAGAAGGGAAAGAAAGAAGTGAGGGGAGGGCAAGTCCAAACAAGAAAGCTCAGAAAGGATATAACGGAGGAGCTGCAGTAGGGGGGAGAATGGGTTGTTGGCATTTATTAGCTTCAGAAGCCTTCCTTATTTCAGAGACTGTTTCTATAATATCTTGTCAACTTCTTGTAAAGAAGAGATTTTATCTGTACTTCTCCTAGATTCTTCTAATTTCCCATCAAGACATGCTTCCCATTTATTCCGTTTCACTTTAGGGCTAGCTTTTTCTAATTTTGTATACAAAAAAAATTTAATTTAGTCATCAAAAGAGTTCCATTTTGGCCATCTTAAGTTGCTATCACTTCTAGTTAAAGAATCCCCATTTCTGTGAGTACTTGCAAGTAAAAGCTTTCTATTTATTGTATATCAGTGCAAGTATTAATAGGGGCTGGGGTTGGAATTTTTCAGCCTTGGAGGCACAATTTTCCGTGTTAATTTTAGTTTGCACAATCTGAACAAATTTCTAGGGATATTGTGTGGTAGGTTGAAGTGTGCTACGTATGAGTTGGGATCCAAGAGGCTGCAACCTCCCAACTTATACCAACCCCTCTTATATGTCTCGGTTTCTCTTCTTGCTGTCTAATAAAGCTGGAGGACTTGGAGCACTAGCTAACCAACATTTTTGTGTGTATTTCCAGATGACTCAATTATCTTCTACCTAATAAAGGAGTAACATGCTAATTGACCATACCTTCATGACACCCATCAGCCAATCAAGAGTGAGTAACCCAACAAAAAATTGGTGGGTTAATTTGCATACGCAGGTGCTGAGCAGCTGGGGACGCAGGCATTCCGCACCACCCAGCCGCTTCGGGCCTCTGGGCAGCAGGGGAAGGCAGAAAGGCAGTTCAGGGCCAGAGCAAAGGCAGTGCCAGCAGCCAGGGGAAGGAAGGCCACGCATCTTCATTCATGCATTGGGCCACTAGTTTTATTAAAAATTGAGTTGAAATTTTCTAAGGGCTCCTGTACATCATGAGGGATGCCCTCTGATACCTCCGCAGAGATCTTTAGTCACCTAAGACTCCCCAAGATTCGAGCTGAAGGGAGGAAGTTCCCATTAATTTCAGAGCTGAAAGAGTTCAGACTCTCATTTATCCAGCAAAAGGTTTTGTTCAAACTCTCAATAAGTAATTTCAATTGAAAAGCCAAAATTAAAATGAGCCACCCATTTCAACTCCAACCTGAGTTTTCAACTCTTATCTTTAGCTTAGGTTCTCTCAACCCTTACCCTTTGGCTCCTTCTGAAGAAATCTTTTTAAACATCTCAAATAAAGTCAGGCCTTTTACCTTAAAACAGGGAAGTCTATAATTTTGAGGAAAAACTCATCCAAGTTCACCTGATGCAAAGCAAGAAGCTAGCATAAGTCAGGGTCTTCAAGCTGGTAACAGAATTCCAGCTGTTGCACTATGCCAAATAAATGTCAATGTAAGAAACATTTAAACCTGTAGAGAATTTTTATGAGTTTATTTGTGCAAAACTAAGGACAATTTCCAGTAAGCAAAATCTCAACAGATTGAGAAAATGGCTGTTGTGTACCTTATTTTATTACAATCAAAGGAGGAGGCATAAGTGGTTACATTAAATCCACTGGCAATATTTTAGGGAGATGGAAGAAAGCAAAGTCGGGAAATCTCTGGGGGTTGGATAAAAAGTAAAAAAAAAAAATAGACATATACTTCTTTCACATATGTGGGTATAGGATAGCTAACAGTTAACATGGAGCATGGTAACAATAGCAGTGAGGGGCTCTGAGTTCTCCTGCTCTGGTGGGAGACTGTGCCCCAAGGGGTCTGGAAAGAGGAAATTATCCTGACATTCCTAGGATATGTTATTGTAGATGCAAAACAACAATAATAAACAGGCTCAGTTAAAGTAAAGACTGACCTTTGTCAGAAAAGATACCAGTCTAGGACATGACTACAAGCCATGACTGACTTTCAGTTAGAAAGTTTTAATTTTAGACCATTCTGTGTGGTTACATTAGGTCTCTGAGTTGTTCTTTTTAATTTTTTTTTTAAATTATTGATTTTAGAGAGAGAGGAAGGGGTAGAGAATTAGAGGGAGAGAAATGTTGATTTGTTTCACTTATTTATGCATTCACTAGTTGATTCTTGTTTGTGCCCTGATCCGGGATAGAACTCACAACTTTGCTGTGTATCAGGATGATGTTCTAACCAACTGAGCTACCCAGTCAGGGCTAGGTCTCTGAGTTCATCAGTCCCACCATGCAGGTTTAGTATATTGCCCCTTTTTCATCCACACTGTCCTAGAAGGTGTAAGGATGAAATGAATGATGGAATTGAGAACCTGCTCAAAACCTCCTTGCATATAGCACTCAGTAATGTAAGCACTTCTGTCCTCATTCATAATATTGGGTGTCTTGAAGGCAGTGGCCAAAGTCAGCTCTGCAAGGACTAGCACAGCTTATAGTGATTCTGTTGCCGGTGGTAAGGGGGTCCTTTTATGGGGTCATAAAAAAAGCATTTCCGGGGGCCCACATATGGGAAATTGGGGTGTTGTGGTAAGGTATATTGAAGATGGAGCAAACCCAAAGGATCATCCTGGGTTCAGCTCTGTCCCAGTGTGGGAAAAGTCCAGCCTTTCCTTCATCAGACCCAGACATAGGGCCAGTGTCTAGAAATGCTGTGCTAGGTGAAGACTTAGTCCAGGTTAGTCTCTATCCCCATTTGGCTAGCTTAGTCTGTTTCCAGCTGTGCTTTGGCTGGTACAGTGCCCAGTTTCCATCTTGGAGTCCACAGTTGTAGTCTGTGTGGCTGCTGGATCCCAAGTGGCTGCTAGGCCCCCATGGTTGCTACAGGGAGAGAGTACATGAACAAACTCTGCAAACTCATGTTACCCTGCAAGATAGAACTTTGTTAAGCTTGGGTTATATTATCTCAGGCTTGGGAAAGACTAGATGCTCTTTTAAACTAACCAATCAATTTCTCAATCCCTTACAGGCTTGCATTGGTCCTTCCCTAACCAATCCATTTCCTAGATCTTCCAGGGTTCTGTGTCCCCTATCCAATCTGATTCTTTCCCCAGGCTAGGCTCCTCCTCTTTATGGTTGCCATCTTAGTTCCTATTGTGAATGTATTATCGAAGAACCACCTCCCCCTGCACCATCTAGGCTTTTACTGAGCAAGCACCCAATAAAGAAATGTCCCCTTTATTTCTTATTCCTCGCCCTCTAGTTTGGAGAAATGAACCAGTTGTAACATGGAGAGACTGGAAAGCCAGTCTTTTCTTTCTACATGGGAAGGAAGGGGTATTAATTCCCTGTTCCAGCAATACTGCAATCCCTATGTGAGGTTCCTATGAATGGTACAGCTTCCTAGCAAAGCAGGCCCAATATGTGATTAGACTCCCTAGTTTATTAGGCTTAATGTCTGAATTCCTTTGCTCTCTTCATTAATATCTATCTACCAATGATGAAAATGCCACAGCCAAAAAAAAGAATAATTCTCTTTTAAAATGGCTAAAAAAACCCCACACAAGTCAAGCTGAGGAAATGGGATGAGAATTCGAAAATAGTCTTCCCCACAAATTCAGCTGCTATGTGTGAACCTGGGACAAGTGTGTGCCTGAATCACCTTATAATTTATTTTTAGATAAATGTTGTGCAAACTATGAACCTTAGCCATGATTCCTTTTTTCTATTTAATAGGAACATAGTTCCCCTTGAGAATTAATCATGTTGAAAGTTGAATTTTCCCTTTGACATGACATTTGTGTGGGGTTTTTTTAAGCCACTTTAAAATATTATTCTTTTTAAAAATATATTTTTATTGATTTCAAAGAGGAAGGAAGAGGGAAAGAGAGAAAGATCAGTGATGAAAGAGAATCATTGATTGGCTGCTTACTGCATGCCTCCCACTGGGGATGGAGCCCACACCCCAGGCATGTGCCCTGACGAAGAATCAAACCATGACCTCCTGGTTCACAGGTCAACGCTCAACCACTGAGCCACAACCGCCAGGCAAGAGAGTTATTCTTAACAGGCACCAACTGCCTACTGCTTTTCTGAGCATGAATATAATTTCCCTTGGGAACTTAATGATTACTAATCTCATGCCATCCTGAGATCTACTTCATGTTCAGATTAGCTGTCTCTAAACTTGGTCTAATATGTCCATCCTCTGTGTGCTTCCATACCATCAGATGTCACACCTCTGCTTTTGCTACAACTGTCTGCTCTTCTCTCTGCTTCTCAGTAGCACTGACTTAGGTTTTTGTCAGGATGTTTCAGTTAAGATAGAAAAACAAAGTAGAAAGTGAAGTCTGGGGGTAGGGTGGGCCTGGTGCAGCTTAGCCAGGCCTCCATGCATCTCTCCTGGGCTCCATGTCTTCTGCACTTCTCTGTTCCCAGGCAGGCTCTGCCCTGTGATGACTAAAAGGCTACTGTAGCTCATCTCTGTGTCTTGTCTTGTGCGTACTGCTCATGTCTTTGTGTCTGCTTCCAAGGGGCCCTGATAGCGTTAAATGTCAGGCATGAACTTGCCACTTAGGCCAGGGACTGAGATTCTGGAAATAACCATCACAAACCGTAGCAGCCAGGGTAGATCCCTGAAAATGTAGAGGACAGATTGGGGCCAAAAATTAATCAGGATGTCTTTACCAGAGAGGGGAAGTAAGGACAACCTAACCCTGTTAACAGTCTATCTATAAGCCTTTTACAATGTCCCTCCTGGAAGGGCATGGATACAGACTATTCCCCAAAAAAAGCAATCCTGCCATGACTTCCCACAGCACCCAGAAGTGTGTTAAGTGTGTCTTTTCCAGATGTTGCCTTTCTGTGCATCCAGACTACCTCAGGTGGGCGCCTGACAACCCCCCATCTTCCCTTCCCCCATTCCTGAGGCACAAGAACTATCACCATCCTGAAAACAGCCACTCCCAGCTCCTGCTTTAGAGGTAACAGTGGGTTTGGGGTTTGGGGGAACCAAACCAGCCTTTCACATCTCGCCTCTCATGGCACCAGTTTAATGTGTCCTTCTGTTTCTCTGTCTAATGAAGGACACGGGGAATCTCATCCACCCACATCTAGTGTAAAGACAGCCTGGGCTATATGGAATGTCTCACGGCAAGACTGGCCTTCTCCTATAGGTAGTCTGTGCTGTTGACTCAGCTGCCTAGGGGTCTTTTTGTGTCCTAAATCTCATCTATGTTCTCAGTCAGCACTCACTACCAGACACTACGTGATGACGAATGTTCTCATCCACATGTCTAATCTGGAAGCTACTGACCATGTGTGGCTACTAAGCACTTGAACAGTGGCTACTGCCATGGCGGAACTAAATATCCTATTCTGTTCTATTCTGTTGTTTTTATTTACATTTAACTAGTCACATGTGTCTAGTGTATTGGGTGGCACAATCATCTAAAAACAGGTAAACTTAAGTCTAAGGTGGGTGACCTGTTATTGTGTAGTTCGTCCTTAAGAGTGTGCGTGCGTGTGTGTGTGTGTGTGTGTGTGTGTTCTCTTTTGAGTGAATAGGCCCCTTCCAGTTTTGTTCTTGGGATTATATTCAGCAACATTATTTGATCAAGAACATCACCACAAACAGAAGAGAATGAACAAAATAAAAGCTTTATTAGAGCTGCCCTGTAGATAACTCTCAGGCCCTGGTCACTGTAAAAGCTTACATCTAAGCCATTTCATAAATAGCACCATAACTACAGTCTTCTTAGTGCACCACACATGTGATAGGTCCAGGTGTATGGTCCCCTGTGTCTAAGCATTGTGACAACAGACCATCACTTGGTATATCTATGTGCTACAGCCAATGGCCACTCCGTTGGTGCCACAGATGTTCTTGCCTAATCACCCCAGAGGCCAGCTATAGCCCACAGTAAGTACCCAGTACCCCAGACACTCCTTGAACACCTACACAGGTGCAAGGTACTATGGACTGTGAGGTAAAGACAAGGATAACCTTTTCTGTCCTCCAGGCTACCTTCCCCTGTGCTCCACACTATCATCCCTGGCATGCTTGGCTAATAAATAAGCACTTTCTGACTTGATAATTACACCATCATGCTAACCTTAGGGGACTTAAGGCACATTGAAAGAGAGAAACTTGATTCAGGGCTCCAGCCCTCATTCCTGGGCCTCTATGGTTCTTGTACCCCAACGACAGAATGAAGACAGACAGTTCTAGCCGAATTCATGCTCTCAGTTACCTGAGTTTTCACTGGCTTCCCTGAACCACCCCACATATTTGGAGCATGCTGACCTCCTACCAAGAGGTATCCAAAATGGGGAGGGGAAAATCTTCCCAGATCACAGCTTGGAGAAACAGAATGTGTGACTGGAGCAGCTTTAGAACTAAAAGGTAAGCACATCTGTGCCATCACTTTACAAGTTGAGTTTCATTGTACACAAACCAAGAGAAGTAGAAATTTATACCATAAAAAAGGATGCTGCAGGTCGAGCATTTTCAAGAGAGCTGTGTTTAGACTGAGGTACAAACACTTCTGATTCAGATTTCCAACTCTGCCAAACCATCATTACAAGTGCACCCTTGACCCTCTCCATATTTCCCCATGAGCGAAGGCAGACAAAATTTTCATAACTCTAGGTGTTACAAAGAGCATGGACAAGCAAACCTACACATTCCACATGTTTGCATGTTATTCTTCCAAAATATAAAAGTATAAAAATAATACATCCACCTTTTATATCTAGAAACATCTGGGAAAAACCTACCTGCTTCTACTTCTCAGTCATCTGAGCAGGCACACTTCATCAGGTTTTTTACCTTCCTGTGCAGTCTGGCGCAGGCACAGAAACAGAGACAACAGGGACTTTTCATTCAAGAAAACCAAATTCAGGACAAGTAGTACAGACCCTAACCAATTTTACAGAATCCTCGCGTGTGTTCTCCAACACAAAGGGGAAGGGATTTTTAGCACGAATTTTACATGAGGGGCAGTGTGGGTTATGTGCTGGGAGGACACTACTCTGGGACATCTAAAAACAAGCCAAGGGAGAGCTTAGGGGCTTGGGCATTGGGTCTTGGTCACAGCCCATCACTAGCGAGCAGCCTTCTTGTCTTTGTGCTCCTGGTAGGCATTCACTATTTCCGTGATGATGCTGGGGTCCTCCAGAGTGGTGGTGTCCCCCAGATTCTGAGCTTTGTCCATGACGATCTTCCTCAGGAGCCTCCGCATGACTTTTCCAGACCGAGTTTTTGGAAGACGTTTCACTACCTGGCAAGGAAGGAGTGCAATTTAAGAATCTCAAGTGGTGCCCGAATCCCCAGCCAGAGCCTGACTGCACTGAGGTTAGAAGGGCTCTTCTTAGGGGATCATAAGGCCCATAGTCTCTGGTTCCATCCACCTACAATCTGGACCTGAAGCTGTATCAACCCAAAGGCAGACTCAACTGCAAGTCCTACCGACACCTCCACCAGGCCCCGGTCCCCCTGTTCCTGTGTTCGCCATACTGCTGGCACCTGTTTCTCCCATAAGCTACATTAGCGAGGGCCTCAGGCAGCAACAGAACCAAACCCATGCCACGGCAGCTTGTCTCTACCCACTGGCCTGGGTTCGGGTTGGTTTTGTCTTAGGTATGAGGTGAGAGCTACTTAAAGAGAAAAAAACGTTGTCTTGCTAGTGTGTAGAAAATTAGCATTTTACATTTTCCAAAAGCTACAACCCATTCACGGTCAATGGCAGTACCTTAGGAGCTAGATTTAGGCTCTTGAATAATGACCTATTTTTTTGAAAGAGTTCAGTTCCTGCAAGGAGAGTTCAGGTTTCCCTGAAACTCTGGTCCCCAGGCCAACAGCTTGACCTTGTGCCACGCCAAGAGGTGCTTCAGAGGACCACTTCCATTCGAAGGAACACCATGGGGGAAATGTAACGAAGGAATGAAACGCTAAAGGGGCTGAGACACAGGCTCTCTCAGATAGGTACAGCATCTCTTTTGCTGGCACTGGGAAAGGTGTTCAGAAACCACCCAGGGGCTGAAAAACTCTGGTACTTTCCACATGTTTCTCCATTACTCCCTAATTTTCTTCTCCTTGTAACCAGCCCCCAAATGCCAAAGTAAGAGAGCATCTAGTCTTTTTTTTAATTAAATCTTTATTATTCAGATTATTACATTTGTTTCTCTTTTTTTCACTCCATAGCTCCCCTCCACTTGGCTACCACCCTTCCCTCTACCGTTACCTCCCTCCTTTTGACCTCATCCATAGGTGTATGATTTTTATCCAGTCTCTCCCTGTACACCACTCACCCCTTTCCCCCTGATAATTATCAGTCCACTCCCTTTCTGTGCTCCTGATTCTATTATATTCAACAGTTTATTCTGTTGATCAAATTTTTAATTCACTTAATTTTTAGATTCACTTGTTGATAGATATGTATTTGTTGTTCATAATTTTTTATTTTTTACCTTTTTCTTCTTCCTCTTCTAAAAGAGTACCTTTCAGCATTTCATGTAATACTGGTTTGGAGTTGATGAACTCCTTTAGCTTTTCCTTATCTGTGAAGCTCTTTATCTGCCCTTCAATTCTGAATGATAGCTTTGCTGGATAGAGTATTCTTGGTTGTAGGTTCTTGCTATTCATCATGTTGAATATTTCTTGCCACTCCAGTCTGACCTGCATCAGTTCTGTTGAGAAATCAGCTGACAGTCGTATGGGTGCTCCCTTGTAGGTAATGAACTGTTTTTCTCTTGCTGCTTTTAATATTCTCTCTTTGTCTTTTGCTCTTGGTATTTTAATTATGATGTGTCTTGGTGTAGTCCTCTTTGGATTCCTTTTATATGGGGTTCTGTGTGCTTCCTGGACTTGTAAGTCTATTTCTTTT
>PVJN01025904.1:0-29563 GCA_004026805.1 Lasiurus borealis | reverse complement strand
TGCCTCCCTCACCTCCGCTGGCCTGCTCGTCCCTAACCACCTCTGCCTTGGCCCAGTCATCACTGCTTTGTCCAGAAGAATGTCCTGAAGGTCTCCCAGAAGGTCTCCTGGTCTAGTTAGCATATTACCCTTTTATTAGTATAGACTAGTGGCCTGGTGCATAAAATACATGCACGAGGGGGAGGAGTGTCCCTCAGTCTGGCCTGCACCCTCTCCAATCTGGGACCCCTCAAAGGATGTCTTACTACTGGTTTACAGGGATTGGGCCTAAACTGGCACTTAGATATCCTTCTTGTAATCCAGGACTGGCTCCTAACTGCTCACCTGCTTGCCTGCTTGCCTGCCTGCCTGCCTGATTGCCACTAACCAATCTGTGTGCCAGCCTGCTTGCCTCCAACTGCCGCCCACTGCCAGGCTGATCACCCCTAACTGTCCCCATACCAATGTGCTCGCCCCCAACTGCCCCCCAGCTGGCCTGCTCACCCCCAATTGCCCCCCCCTGCTGGCCTGTTTGTCCCCACCTTCCCTTTCTATTGCTCCCCCTTAACTGATCACCCACAACTGCCCTCCCCTCTTGGCCTCTAAGCACCTCTACTTCAGCCCTGCCCATCGAATGTCCAGAAGGTCTCCTGGAAGGTCTCCCAGTCTAATTAGCATATTACCCTTTTATTAGTATATATAGAGGCCTAGTGCATGGGTGGGGATTGGATGGTTTGTTGTGAGGGGTGTCCTGGATCAGAGTGGGGATTCCCTTGGGGCACGGGGGCAGCCTGAGCAAAGGGTCTGTGGTGGTTTACAAGCTGTGCAAGCCCCCATGGGGTGAGGGCTCCCCTGGGGGGTGTGGCTAATCTGGGTGAGGAGATGAGGGCTGTTTTCAAGCTGGCCATACCATGATGGGGGTCCCACTGGAGTGGATGGCCAGCCTGGGTGAGGGACTGAGGGCTATTTGCAGAAGGGCCACAGCCCCTTCAGAATGGGAGTGTCTGTTGGGGTGCCTGGCAAGCATGGGTGAGGGGCTGATGGCTGTTCTGTTTGCAGGCTGGCCAAGCCCCCTAGTGGGGATCCCCACACCATGGGAGTGTGGCCAGCCTGGGTGAGGAGCTGAGGGCTGTTTTCAATCTGACCATCCCAACCCCTTCTTTTTTCCTTTTTGTCCTTCCTTGAGCAGAGGACAGGGCTGGCTGAAAGCAGGTATCTGGGATTTATTTATCTTCTATATTAAAATTTTGTAGCCTTGTGGGTGGAAGCTTGGCCTCCTCCATCACCGGGGGCAACCCAAGCCTTCTGCTTGTTCCAGCTCAGTGGCTTCCGCCATCTTGGTTGGGTTAATTAGCATACTCACTTCTGATTGGCTGCCGGGCATGGCTTCTGGGTATAGTGGAGGTACAGACAACTTGCATGTTTCTTTTATTAGTGTAAATATGCATAATCCATGTACATAGACAATAGTGTGGTGAAGGACTGGAGGGTGTGTGGAAACTGCGGGGGGGGGGTGCAATGGAGGAACTAACAAGCATCTGTAATACTTTCAACAATAAAGATAAAAAATAAAATGAAATAGTAATTTTTTAAAAAATATTAGGGGTGTGTTACTTCTGGAGTCTCAAGGGGAGAACCGATTTCATCTCCTACTCTAGATTCTCATGCCCATGGCTCTTTCTCCATCTTCAAAGCCATCTATGTAGCATCTTTTGGTCTCCCTCTGATTCCAACAATTCTTCCTTTCTCTTCCAAATGTTAGAAACACGATGATTTCATTAGTCCCACCTACAGGATTATGGCCAATTTTATCTTAAAGTCAGCTGGTTAGCCCAACTATTCAATCTGCTACTCTAATCCTATCTTGCAAAGAAAAGTAACATATTACAAGTTTCTGGGGATTATGATGTGGAAATCTTTGGAAGCTCTGCCTACTGTGAAATCTTTTTACTAATGTATTCCATGATGTCACACAAGGGCCCTTATATTAATAAAAAAAGGTATTTTTGAAAAGTATGTCATATTATATCACTTATAAGTCCTTATAAAAATAATTGAACAATGAATTTATAAAAGATTCTAGAATGAGTGAATACACTATATATTCAAAATTACATGCAAAATGATTTCTGGTTCTAAAGACCTTGAACTACCTACACCTGACTCTAACACAGCCACAACCTTCTATTCAAAGTATGGTCCACAGACCAGCACCTACAGCATCAACACCACCTGGGAATTTATTTGATTCAAAGAATCTCTGGGCCCACCGAGGCCTGCATTTGAACTAGAATCCTGGTAACTTATATGCACATTGAAGTTGGAGAAGTGCTGGTCTACACTAGATTTTCTTACCTTCTCATGCTGGCAATTAGGGCAGGATAATTTTTGGTGTAGAGCCACCTTCCTCCAGGCATTGCCAAATATTTCCAGGGACAAAATCATCTCGGGTAGAGAACCACTGGCCCAGAGGTTGAAAATTGCAGTCCTCAGCTTGTACAATGTTGTGGGACAGGGCATTATTAGTGTAGACATGAATAATCCAGTTTTGATTCTGAAACTGGTTTAGGAACTAATGCTTCACTCCTTCCTGCTGTCTCCTAAGGGGCAGAGCTACAGTCTCCATTATAAAACATCCAGGGAGCAATTCAGACTTCCACATAGAGGCCTTCCTCTCAGAGACCCATCCAAGTGAGCCTGGGAGGCTGACAGGTACATCAGGAAATGGTCAGGGAGGATAGAACCTGTCAGCTTTTACCAGAGTAAAGGTGACTCTAATCAGCCCAGCCCAGAGACCCTTTATCTCTGTTTGTATTCTTGGTTAAATAACTAACTTATATTTAATATATTATTACGTACGTATTTCTTTGAATTGGCAATATATGGCCCATAATGTACAATTGGGTGGTGGGAATGGGAGTCCAGTTCGATGACATGGTAGAATGAGTGAGAGGCAGAAAATGGCTGTAGTGAAGTGAAAACATATTGAGGAGCTTTGCTGATCAGGGAGAAGGAGATAGAGTATTAGGTGTGGAGGACAATGCAGTGAAGTGAGAGTGTTTGTATTAACTGTCTAAGGTGGGGTGTATTTGAAATTGCTTTGTGTCCATTGAAAAGATTCAGATTAATGAATGTAGATATGAGTAGCTTGAAACAGCAGTTAGTGAGACATACAATGTAGTTTCTTCTCTCTCGCTGGTATTCGTATGAAAAATATTTAATAAATATAAAGAGGAAGACTAAATAGTACATCACTCATAAGTCTGCATATATTTTGGGGTTTTGTACTCCTATACTTTCTGTATTGCACAGTTAGAGGTAATTCCTGCCCCACACTCGGCCTTTTCCTGCACTGGTCATTCTTTCATATTTGAATTGAAATTATACCATTTGCTTGGGAGATATAAATTGAGGACTGACCCAGTTCTAACCAAAGAGTAGAGTATGCTGAGAAACAATTCTTTTTATAACTCAGTGACAGAGAAATTAAGGCCACATATTGTACCTTAAGTCTTAATGACACAAAAGCATCATAATTCACAACAGTTTACATCTATGTAATGAGGGCTTCACTGTGGGAGCCCCTTTCCATGTCCCGTGTGGTTCAGGGTTCCCGGTTCAGAGCTCGGGTGCTGAAGGAGGCTGCATGCAAACGAAATGAGAGACTAGAAAACATTAATATGGCGATATTGGGGGGCCAGGCGGGAGCCTTCCTCTAGCAGTGGTTCTCAACCTTCCTAATGCCGTGACCCTTTTATACAGTTCCTCATGTTGTGGTGATCCCCAACCATAAAATTATTTTCTAATTACAGTTATCAAGTAGCAAGGAAAATAATTTTATGGTTGGGGGTCACCACAACATGAGGAACTGTATAAAAGGGTTGTGGCATTAGGAAGGTTGAGAACCACTGCTCTAGTGGAAAGGACTACCACTTCCTCTGGCCTTTTTCTCCCTTTTATTAAGGCTTTTGGACACACCCCAGCCTTTAGGCAGGAAATAACAAAAACAGAAATTAACATGAAACAAACAGATAGAGGCTGCTTTAGCTAACAATGTTTCAACTAACCAGTGAGTAATTAGCTCTGACCTTTCAGAGCAATTAAGGTGGACCAGCCTATTTACATTCATTTAGTGAGAACAATGTTTAGTTTCTGGCATCTCCCCCGTTTTCTTTTCTTTAAAAAATCTTGCATCTGCAGACTAGAAATAAACATTAAGAACAAAAAATAAGACAAGCGACAATGGCTATGCTAAGAGGTAAATGAATAAGTCTATAGTAAGTTTCTTTTTGGGCCAACAGTCCTTGGAGTCCTAGTTTCAATGTCCAACAGTTATTTGAGTGTACATGTTAGCAATGATATTTCAGTTCTGGGTGGTGGACAAATGGTCGCAATGCAGGTCTGACCCTCTCTGGTTTGGTCCTGGGCAACCTGCATCGATGCACAGCTGCTGACTGCTAGGATGGCAAGGTGTCGTCAGCATCTTCCATCTCTGCACTGTTTCTCCTCTTGTCTTCATAGCTTCCTACAAAAAATTCTCTGTTGTAGGAATTCACATGGTCTTGGAGCTGTTTTTCGGAAAATATACAAACATTCTCAACCAAAAGTTAGTAAAGAAATTTTTTCTATACATTTGACTTTGGATCCTTTTCATTTTTGCCCAAATGATTTTCCTTGGCTTAATACTATGTATGTTTTTCATGGGTGTCTTGCTGTTAAGTAAAAAAAATTTTCAGATGTAATTTGCTTACAGGATACTTTTCCTTACATAATATTATTGTACTATCCTCCCTTTTTATTTAATTATTAGGAGGCTTTTGGAAAATTTTTATAATGCAAATATGACTGCTTTATGTTTATTGCATGTTAAGTAATTTTACCATGCAATGACCTACCAATAGAAATTTTAGTTAATACTTTAGGAACAACTTTTTTTCCATACAATTAAATTTTCTTGAATATACACTTATTTTAATTAGCCAATTTAAATCAACTTGAAAACTTGACTACTATTTTATTGCCAAATTTAATATTCTAACAACAATCTTAGTTTTATCCCGTAAATATTAGTGGAAAGGATTATTTGCATTCTTGAGTAGGCCCTGAGCATTCCTGGTATTAGGTTGGATTTAGAATATAGGGCAGCTGTCGGCCAAGTCTGTCTGTTGCTGGGTCCCAATCTGAACTGCACCAAATCTTTGTCTGTCATCTGTGTCCCGAACTGAGCTGGGCCAAGTCTCTGTCTGTCACCTGTGTCCCGATCAGAGCTGGGCGTGGGAAGTGAAGCAGCCATGGGGCAGGAGACCTCCCTCACAAGGGGCAAAGGTTCAAGCCTGTGCAATGTTGGGGGGGTGATGATCTGTGCCTCACCTCTGTTGATCCCCAAGTTTTCTCCTGATGGCCCCTCTGCGACTGTGCCTGTCTTAGGTTGTTCCTCTTCTGAGAAAATGTTATGCCCAGAGTTCAGGGTCCCCAATAATCAACCACCAGGGAGCCTTTTCTGATGCAAAAGCAGAGTCTTTATTCAAACCCGGGTTTGGCTCCCAGCCTCTTTCTGGAGCAGGAGCGAGACAAGAGAGAGAGCCAGGGCGGAACAATGAGTTATATGGGGTAGGATATTGGGAGGACTTAGGGAAGTGACGAGAGTTATAGAGATTGGTCACTTGAATCAGGGTCTTTCTGTGGTTTAGCATAATTAGGACCCTTGTTGTGTTCCTGGAGCTTCATTGCTTCATTCAGGTGGTGGTCAGGGAAGCTAGGACATTGCTGGCACACCTGTGGCCACTCCCAGAAAAGGGAGGGGGTCTAGGCAGGGGGCCCAGCCCTATAGGACAAGAAGGAGGAGAATTTGTTTTTTCTTTGTCCTTTCATTCCCCCCTTGATTTGGGACACATGTCTCAATCATGAGATGTGCTGCATTTCTCAGGTTGAGTGCACTGCAGCTTGAGCTTGAGTGGGTTGTGCTGGTCCTGGCCAATGTTCCATTGTGCAATGAAGTCCTCCTGGATTGCAGAGGAGTCAGCTGGGCGAGTGTGAGTGTGATGGATCCAGGACACGACGCCGTCTACTCTGAGGGCAAAGGTTGTCAGCACCACGATGTAGGGACCCTTCCAATGTGGCTCAAGGGTCTCCTGGCGATGTCTCTTGATGTAGACCCAGTCCCTGGGCTTATGCTGATGAGGAGTCGGGGCTGGGCTGGTTTTGTAGATGGCGTGGAGGCGGGGCCAAATGTCCTCATGTGTCCTCTGGAGCCCTCTCAAGGAAAGAAACAGTTCTAGACCTTCAAATTCTGCAAGAAATTCAGCTTTAAGGTTAGGGATAATAGGGGGTGGCCGGCTGAACATGATTTCATAAGGAATAAAACCCAGGTTGAAGGAGAAGTTCCTAACTCAGTTAAGGGCATATGGAAGGAGAGCCACCCAGTCCCCGCCAGTCTCCATGGTCAATTTGGTAAGGGTCTCTTTTAGAGTTCTATTTATTCTTTCTACATGCCCTGAACTTTGGGGCCTATAAACACAATGTAATTTCCAATTTGCCCCAATGGCCTTGGCCACTGCCTGCATTACCTGCGAGACAAAGGCCGGTCCACTGTCTGACCCTATCACAGTGGGAAAACTGTACCTGGGCAAGATGTCTTCCAGCAGCCTCTAAGCTACCATCTGAAGCTTTTTCATGCTTAGTTGGATATGCTATTACCCATCCAGAGAAGGTATCTACAAATACTAAAAAAAATATTTATAGCCATACTTTCCTGGTTTAATTTCAGTGAAGTCGACCTCCCATTGTGCTCCAGGCTTGGTTCCTCTGAGGTGGGTTCCTTTTTCACTCAGCCTGGTTCTCGCGTTTGTGAGTTGACAGGTCTTGCAGGTGGATACAACCTGCTCTATTTTGATGTCCTGTTGGTGGATCTTAATTCTGCTGTGTCAGATTAAGTCCTTTAATTTGAGTGCCCCCAGTTGAGTGGACCGGTGCCTGCATTCTAACACTGTAACCCCAAGCCAGTTGGGTAGTATGAGCTCCTTGTTTGGTGTGTACCACCATCCTTTAATTTCCTGGACATGGGGAAGCCTCCTGATCTGCTGCAGCTCTTCCTGAGAATACCCAGGCTGATCTGACAAGACTGGGTCCCTGGGATCTGCTAGTTGTAAGGCCATGGTAGAAACCAAAGTGAAGGCTGCTGCTTTGGCTGCCTGATCAGCCTTTTGGTTACTTCTTGCCACTGGGTCATCTGCCTTCTGGTGCCCTTGGCACTGGGTAATGCTAGCTTAGCGGAGAGCTACAAGGCCACAAGCAGGTCAAGAATTTCCTGTTTGTTCTTTATTGTCCATCCTTCTGCCGTGTTGAAGTCCCATTCAGGTCTAGTCAGGGGAAAGGAGGTGTCTATCTGAGCCTGGTTGGTGCTAGGGTTCCCGTCCATGCCTGGGACTAGCTTCCAGGCCTCATTGAGATCCTCTCCCTCTCCTCAGTGGTGAATAGGACCTGCAAAAGCTGCTGACAGGTAGGCTGATGGGTGAAAAGAACAGAATGTAACAAATCCATAAGCCCTAACAGCTTCTCAGAGAACTTAGGATTCTGAGTTTTCCTATTATAGAGATCACTAGTGGCGAAAGGCAGTAGTGATGGGGCTGATTCCGCTCCCACCTGTACTCTGACCAACCACCAGTGATGGTAGGGTATGGGCCTGACACTTCAGCGCCAGCCATTTTCATGGCTCCCAAGCAGGATACCAGGCTTTCTTTGTGGCATTCTTATTAGCTTCAAGTGTTCAGGGTTCAGATAGGGATCTTTAAAACATGATACTGCAGTCCCTCTATAAGTACTTTGGCATAACTACCCTGTTTAGGGAGGCAAAATGCAAATTGTTTACTCTTCCTGGCTTACTGGCCTGTATTATTTGATTTCCTTACAATATTTCTCTTCTCTTTCTTATTACATACACAATCCTTTATTACATTTTTACTTCCAAATTAGCCTTTAAACCTTCTTTCTGTGTCCTTTAAAAATGTATAACCATGCCTCAGACCTTCTACTCAATATTCCTTATTCTTTGAAACCTTAATCCTTTATGATTCCTAACAAGTAAACTGCCAGAATTTCTGAGCTTAAAGTTCCTTTGCTGAATATTCCACCACTGCCCAAGAAGTATCCAGTAACCCCACCCTGCCAAATTGGACAATGAGATTTCCTTTATGTGTATTAAAAGGGTTAAAAAGAAGAAAACGGGGCAGAAGAAGATCCATTGTGTTTTGTAGTAGCATAGTTCAGATAAGCAAGAAACCAAGGACGCCTGGTTGTAGCCAGCAAAATCAACAAAAACCTATCTCTCCCTGCTTCATGATTAACTGCCAACATCCTCCCTCCAGTTCCCCAGTCCAGTTGCTTGTCTGCCTTTCCTATTGTGAGTCAGAGGAAGACAATTTCTACAGAGGGGAGAAACAGAAACAGTGGGAGTTTCAGAGAAAACTACACACGACTGCTGTAGTAGTGCTCCCTTTTGAAGCCTGAGGTCCAACCTGTGGAGAAAAATGACTCTTAGTCAGCCTGGAAAGATAAGGTGTGTAGGGAGATTTCTTGTGAACTGGAAGTCTGAATGGCCACCTGAAAGAAAAGATCTTTAATCCAGTTACAGATGCTAAAATAAAATAACACATTAATAATAACTCCAGCCTTAGTTCAGCCTTAGATGGTTCACGTTGGACTATGATGTCACAGGCAGGGACAGGGCCTGTAGTCTCTCTGCCCTGCAGAGCTGTAAGCCCTGTCCCTGGAAGTCTCCAACCACCAAAAGAGATAAGAAAGCCATAAATAAAAATTCTTTGTTCTTTGAAATGTCACAGATTTATGCTTAGGACTTTAAAATTTAATATAGCAAATTCACAAATCAGAACAAAATGAAACCATTACTTACACAAAAGTACATTGAATTCCCCTCATCTTTTCCTAGGTGAATTTTCCCTCACCTTTTCCTTGGTGAATTTTCCTTCCTTCGCTCTTAGGTGAATAATACCTTCTCCTCCAGACGTCCCTCGGTCAGGCCTCAGATGTGGACACCTCTTCCTGTGTCCCCTGTTGGGCACCAGATGTGGGAGCCCCTTTCCACATCCTGCGTGGTTCAGGTTTCGGGTTCTGAAGGAAGCCGCACGCAAACAAAATGAGAGACTAGAAAACATTAATTTGGCAATATTGGGGGGCAGGCGGGAGCCTTCCTCTAGTGGAAAGGACTACCACTTGCTCTGGCCTTTTTCTCCCTTTAATTAAGACTTTTGGACACACTCCTAGTCTTTAGGCAGGAAATAACAAAACAGAAATTAACATAAAACAAACAGGTAGAGGCTGCTTTAGTTAACAATATTTCAACTAAACAGTGAGTAATTAGCTCTGACCTTTCAGAGCAATTAGGATGGACCAGCCTTCTGGTTTCCTGTTTACATCTATTTAGTGAGAACAATGTTTGGTTTCCAGCACTTCACTGTACAAGCTAAGGGGATATCTCCAAATAGTTTTAAAATTTCTTCTTCACTTCTTATGGGTTTTGAAAGTAAGATGCCCTTACCCAAGGAACCTAATGAAGAGAGAAACTTAAACTCATTTCTGTCAAACATACTTTACTGAATAAATTGCTCCATGAGATTTCTATTGCGGTACAATATTCCTGCAGTTGTTGTTTAAAGTGATCATATATAGGTCTAGGTGCCAGAAGCCTGAAATAACTCTCATATTAACATGTGTGCAGGACTGGGTTCCTTCTAGAGGCTCAGGGGAGAATGTGTTTTCTTCCTAATTCCAGTTTGCATTGCTGACCACCAGCATTCCTAGACTCAGGGACCTTCCTCCTTCATCAAAACCAATAGTGTAGCGCTAGCTGGTTTGGCTCAGTGCATAGAGCTTCAGTCTGTGGATTAAAGAGTCCTTGGTTCAGTTCCAGTCAAAGGCACATGCTGGCCTTGTGGGCTCGATCCCCAGTACAGGGTGGGCATGAGGCAGCTGATCAATGATTCCCTATCATCATAGATGTTTCTATCTCTCTCTCCCTCTCCCTGCCTCTCTGAAATCAATAAAAATATATTTTAAACAAAACCAATGTAAAAAACAATAGGGTACATTTCCCCTTTTGCATCTAGAGGACCATTGTGTTTACCTTAGTTCCTCCTACATGATCTAGGCTCATCTTCTATTTTAAAGTCAGTTTGGCTCAGTGCATTCAGGGTGAAGGGTTCCAGATTCAATTTAAGTAAAGGGCACATGCCCTGGATTTGGGCTGGATGCCCAGTAGGGAGTGTGCAGAGGCAGCCAATCAATGATTCTCACTCATCATTGTTGATGCTATCTCACTCTTCCTCTTTCTTCCCCTCTGAAATCAATAAAAATATTTTGTTAAAGTAGCACATGCCCAGCATGTGCTGGGGAGTGGGTATGCCGGGGAGAGGCCAATGGGGGAAAATGAGACATATGTAATACTTTAAACATAAAGAATTATAGGGAAAAAAAGCCACATGCCCGAGTTGTGAGTTTGAGCCTAAGTGGGGGCATACAGGAGGCAGCTGATCATTGATTATCTCTCATCATTGATGTTTCTAGCTCCCCCTCTTTTCTCTTTAAAACCAATGAAAATATATATTTTAGAAATAAAATGAAGTTAGCCAATTAACAACCCTGTTCCATCTGCTATCCTGATCTTCCTTCTATAAAAAATAACATATTTAAAAATACTGGGGATTAGGATGTGGACATCTTTTACAGGTTCTTATTCTACCTGCTACAAATCATTTTTCAATATTATTTTGTGTCACTTAAAAGCCCTTATATAACTGAAACAAATATTTAAACAAAGCTTCTAGAATGAGTACATACACTATTCCTTAAAACTCCATGCAAAGACAACACTTAGATCATAAACCTAAAACTACCTGCAGCTAACTCTAACACAGAACCACAGCCTTTCTACTCAGAGAGTGGTCCTCAGGCCAGGACATGCAGCATCACACCACCAGGGAGCCTGTCGGAAATGCAGAGTCTCTGAGCCCTCCAGACTTGCTGCATCAAATTCTGCATTTGAGCCAGAATCCTGGGGAGTGCATAGTAACATTGAAATTGGAGAAGTGCCCATCTAAACTAGATGTTCTCACCTTTTACCATTGACATTTAGGGAGGAATAATAATTGAAGGAAGTGCTTTTTTTGTGAATTGTAGGTATTTAGTGGTGTCCCTTCAGACATTGCCAGACACCTTCAGGACAAAATCATTTCTGGTTGAGACCCATTGGCTAAAATTATACTCAAGGCCCATCACATACTCTGATATTAACTTTGAGCAAATCAATAAACCCTGTCAGCTCCTCCCAAGGACCTTGATCTCCCTCCCTCTCATTCTTGAAGATTCTGTGCTCAACTGTCATTTTGTTTGCAGATCTTGTCTAAGTACTCCCAAAAAATAGAATGACCTCATCACTTTCTCTAGACCTGCACTCATTTTCTTTGTATGATCTCTTGTCCCAACCAGCGGGTTAAGTCAACGAGGACCCTAGATGGGGAGTGGGGATGAAAGGAATGAGAGACACAAGGAATGGAGACAAGACAAAGTTCTGATCAAGTCTCTTTTATTCAGCAGTAGATCGGGTATTTATAGGGAGAAGGAGGAAGTTAGCGAAAATTCCTAGCCCTAAGGCGAAACACCTGGCTTACCAGAAAGAGATAGAGTTTGGGGTAATAGAAACCTAGCCCGATGTTAGTGCTAACGTGGCTGGAGCTTACTACAAAATGGCTGCCAAGCACAACAAGTTTCCCACAATCTCTCACAATTTGTAATGTTATATTTAGATATTTCTATTATTTGCTTCTATAGTCTTTCCCCCAGATCAAGTTTCAGGGACTTTTGTTCTTCAGCACCTTCTACTCACAGCCCAGAGAGTGCTGAAAACATAGTCAGCACTCAGTTCATATTCCTGAAACGCATGAAAAATGTATCATTAAAACTAAACCCATTTCCCCTAAGAACAGAAATAAGACAAGGATGTCCACTTTCACCACTCCTGTTCAACAGAGTACTAAAAGTACTAGCCATAGCAATCAGACAAGAAGAAGAAATAAAAGTTATCTGAATTGAAAAAGAAGAAGTAAAACTGGCTTTATTTGCAGATGACATGATACTATACATGGAAAACCCCAAAGACTCCTTCAAAAACTACCAGACCTAATAAATGAATTTGACAATGTAGCAGGATACTAAATTAACACCAGAAATCTATGGCCTTTTGTTAATATATTTATTGACTTTGTACAGAGAGAAGAGAAAGTGATAGAGAGTTAGAAACATCCATGAAATGGACACATCAATCAGCTGCCTCCTGCACACCTACTACTGGGGATGTACCCACAACTAACTTACATGCCCTGGACCAGAATCAAACTGGGAACCCTTCAGTCCCCAGGCCAACACTCTATTCACTGAGCCAAACCAGTCAGGCCTTTATGGCCTTTTAATACACAAATAATGAACTCACAGAAAGAGAAATGAAAAAGAAATATCATTGCACAAAAAACTTAAGATATCTAGGAATAAATTTAACTAAGAAAATAAAAAACCTATATGCAGAAAAAACAGGACACTGAAAAAAGGGATAGAGGAACATTAAACAGATGGAAGAATATACCATGTTCATTGATTGGTAGCATCAACATCATTAAAATCTCAATACTATCCAAAGCAAACTATAGATTCAATGCAATCACCATTAAATACCAATAGCATATTTCAGAGACCTAAAAAGAATTTCCAAAAATTCATCTGCAATAAAAAAAGACCCGAATAGCCAAGGCAGTCCTGAGAAAAATAAAATAAAATAGATGGGATCTCAATACCAGATTTCAAGCTGTATTACCAAGCCACTGTTCTCAAAACTGCCTGGTATTGCACAAGAACAGAAATATAGATCAATGAAATAGAATAGAGAAATCAGAAATCTACCACTATGCTCAATTAATATTCGACAAAGGAGGCATGAATATACAATGGAATCAAGATAGTCACTTCAATAAATGGTGCCGGGAAAATTGGCCAAATACATGCAAAAAAAAATGAAACTAGATCATCAACTTACACCATACACAAAAATAATCTCAAAATGGATACAGGATTCAAACATACAATGGGAAACCATAAGAATACTAGAGGAATCCATAAGCAGAAAAATCTCAGACATATGCTGAAGCAATTTCTTCACTGATACTGGTCCTCGAGCAATGGAAATGCAAGAGAAAATAAACAAATTGAACAAAATCAAAATAAAAAAACTTTTTCAAAACAAAATAAAACATCAACAAAAAACAAAATAGTTCACTGTATGGGAGAACATATTTGCCAATGTTATTACCAATAAAGGTTTAATTTCCAACATTTACAGAAAACTCATACAACTTAACAAAAGGAAGATAAACAATCTTATTTTAAATGGGCAATAGGACTAAATATATACTTTTCAAAAGGAGACAGAAGGAAGTCCAAGAGGCATATGAAAACATCCTCAAAGTCATTAAATACCCAAGAGATGCAAATCAAAATGACAATGCAGTAGCATCACACACCTGTCAGAATGGCTACCATCACCAAATCAACCAATGACAAATGCTGGGAAGGATGTGAAGCAAAAGGAACCTTCATGCACTGCTGGTGGAAATGCAGACTGTTGCAGCCACTGTGTAAAACTGTATGGAATTTCCTCATAAAACTAAAAATGGAACTCCCATTTGACCTGGTGATCCCATTCTAGGACTTGCCCGAAACTAAATATTGTCTCACTGATAGAAAGATGTGAACAGGAGATCAGAAGGCTGGTCAACCTTAATTGCTCTGAAAGGTCAGAGCTAATCACTCACTGTTTAGTTGAAACATTGTTAGCTGAAGCAGCCTCTACTTGTTTGTTTCATGTTAATTTCTATTTTTGTAATTTCTTACCTAAAGGCTATGGGTGTATCCCAAAGCCTTAATAAAAGGGAGAAAAAAAGGCCAGAGCAAGGGGTAGTCCTTTCCATTAGAGCAGTGGTTTTCAACCTTCCTAATGCTGCAACCCTTTAAGACAGCTCCTCATGTGGTGGTGACCCCCAACCATAAAATTATTTTCATTGCTACTTCATAGCTGTAATTTTGCTACTGTTATGAACTGTAATGTAAATATCTGATATGTGGGATGTATTTTCTTTGTTATAAATTGAACATAATTAAAGCATAGTGATTAATCACAAAAACAATATATAATTATATACTGTGAAATATTTATTTCTAATTATAAATAAATGAAATTTTGTCTTGAATCATGGTGTAGCATGGGTAACAGTCTTAATATGACAACAATAAACTACATTGCTACATTTTGCTACACTGAGGAGTGGTGTGTTGGTTCCTAAGACCATGGGAAATAGGTGTTTTCCAATAATCTTAGGCGACCTCTGTGAAAGGGTCATTTGACCCACAAAGGGGTCGCGACCCACAGGTTGAGAACCGCTGCATTAGAGGAAGGCTCTCTCCTGGTCCCCCAATATTGCCAAATTAATATTTTCTAGTCTATCTCTTCATTTGTGTGTGGCCTCCTCCAGAACCCGAACCGTGAACTGGGAACCCTGAACCACGTGGGACGTGGAAAAAGGTTCCCACAAATATATCCTAAGAAACTAAAAACACCAATTAGAAAGGACATATTCATCCCTATGTTCATAGCAGCACAATTTACAATAGCTAAGATTTGGAAACAGCTTAAGTGCCCACCAGCAGGTGAGTGGATTAAAAAACTGTGGGGGAGGAAACCAAGAGCATGGCATAGGTAAACACCTAAACTGGTGCCTCATACAACAATTTCAAAACTACAGCTAAAAGACAGAATAGACATCATCCAGAACCACATGAAAGCTGGCTGAGTAGAAATACTACAACTAGAAGGAAAAGGAGGGGCTCACAGAGACTCAGATGAGCTGCAAAAAAGCTGAGGTACAGAGACATGCATATGGAGAGGATGGATAACAGAGTTCCTGGTAGGCTTCCTCTGGTGAGAGACAGACAGAAACTCCCGACTGTACTGAACCCCAGTTCTGACTGCAATGACCCCATATCTGGGTGAGACTCATATGAGGTGAGTCTGGATTGTTATGAACAGAGAGCAGTGCGAGGAAATTCAGGGGAGGCACGAGAGGCAGAGGTTTGGAGGCATAGGCACAAATGCATGCAGAAAGGACTTCCTACTGATTCTGTCACTGGCTATCTCTAGTGGGAGGAAGATGGAACCTCCCAACTGCACTGAATTTCAATTATGACAACACTGAACCCAAGTATTGGGCGAGACCGTGGGGACCCAGACTCATACAGACCCCTGGAACACACAGAAACTCAGGAGAGCCACAAAAGGCAGAGGTCTAGATGCACACAAGTGTGCATGCGAGTGCATGCAGAGAGGGCTGCAACAATTTCTGAAGGACACTGAGACATGGGGGCTTCACTGGGCAGGGCTGATGGGAAGCCAAGGCTGTGTGGTCAGTCCTGAGACTCCACCTCATCCAAGCCGAGCACAGAGGCTTTTGCAAATTTGCAAGTCTTGTCTCACAAGGCTGACTCTAGCACAGAAGTTCTCCCAGTGTAGACACAGCTGATTCTCACAGACAATTGGCCTGGAGGTCAATTCCTCCCTCTCCCCAGTGATAACAACAACAATAAAGACTTAACTATAATAAGTCCACAAAGAGGTGCACCAAGAGTGTCTACCTCAGGTAACTGGGGAGGTGGAGCTACTGGGCCATATAGGACACCTAGCACAAAAAGCTACTCTACCAACTCAGAGAAGCAGTGAAAATGTGGAGACAAAAGAATAGATCACAAAAGAAAGAAATGGAGAAAAATTAATGACTGGATATAGAGTTCAAAACCACAGTTATAAGGTTTTTCAGGAATTTCCTAGAAAAAATGGATAAATTTATCGAGACCCAGGAGGAGATGAAAAAGGACCAATTAGAAATTAAACATACACTGACTGAAATAAAAAAATATTATACAGAAACCTAACAGCCGACTACAGGTAAACAAGAATCAAGTCAAAGATTTGAAATACAAAGAAGCAGAAAATAATCAACTGGAAAAGAAAAAAGAATCCAAAAATTGGAAGATAGTGTAAGGAGCCTCTGTGACAACTTCAAGCGTACCAACATCAAAATTATGGAGGTGCCAGAAGAAGAGACAGACCAAGATACTGAAAACTTATTTGAAAAAATAATGACTGAAAACTTCCTACATCTGGTAAAAGAAATAGACTTACAAATCCAGGAAGTGCACAGAACTCCAAACAGAAGGAATCCAAAGAGGACCATATCTGGACACATCGTAAATGAAATGCGAAGAGCAAAAGACAAAGAGAGAATAATAAAAGCAGCAAGAGAAAAAAAACAGTTAATACCTACAGGGAGCACCCATAGGATTGTCAGCTCATTTCTCAACAAAAACTATGCAGGCCAGACAGTAGTGGCAAGAAATATTCAACGTGATGAATACCAAGAATTTACAACCAAAATTACTCTACCCAGCAAAGCTATCATTCAGAATTGAAAGTCAGAAAAAGAACTTCACAGATAAGAAAGACTAAAGGAGTTCATCAACACCAAATCAGTATTATATGAAATGCTGAAAGATACTCTTTAAGAAGAGGAATAAGAAGAAAAAGATAAAGATAAAAATTATGACCAACAAATATATATCTATCAACAATTGAATATAAAAATCAATTGAATTAAAAATCTGATAACCAGAATAAACTGGTGAATATAATAGAATCAGGGGCATAGAAAGGGAGTGGACTGACAATTCTCAGGGGGAAAGGGGTCAGGGGGGGCAGAAAGAGATTAGATAAAAATGATACACCTATGGATGAGGACAATGGGGGTGGGAGGTAGGGGCAGAGGAAAGGGTGGGAGCCGGGTAGAGGGGAGCTATTGGGGGAAAAGGAGGAATAATTGTAATAATTTGAACAATAAAGATTTATCAAAAAAAAAAAAACTTGAACTTCTGGTTCCTTTACTGGCAGTTGATTTTAATGGGTGAAATTGGGATAGGGATCTTGGGTGATCAGCTCATGTGTATATTCTGATTGCTTAGAGCAGGTGTTATGATGATATACTTAAGGAGTTATGATCATCAGTCATCCAATGTCATCTAGTCTGGGGTTTATGTGACCATGTTCCATGAGGCTCAGTGCTTATATCTTGTAGAACATTTTAGTTCTTATAAAACCAACTCAAGGTATATATCACTATGTCATCACAGATTCTAGAGGGGGGACTGGTGCCACAAAACTCTAATTTATGTCTGAAAAAGTTACTTTGCTGAATATAAGGAAAGGAACTCAGGACTGTTTCCTTGCAAATGAGACATTGGGGGTAGGGAGTTTGGTTGGGAAGGGATTGTGGCTTGGTTTCAATTTTATAAAATTGAGAATTCACTAGATCTGTTAATGGAGCAAAATCACCAAACTAACTTTAGATTTTATATCTTCTACTTAATGTCAAATTTCAATGCAAATTACTTTACCAAAGAAAGCTATTAGAATAGATTAACAATGATGAGGATTGATTGCAACAATGACCCCTATCAATAGACTCCTTGTATTCTCTCACTTGGCAATATGACTTTCATCACCCGTAACAGATTGAGTCTGTTTGCCAACCACTTGAGTTTTACGGGTTTCTTTAACTAGAATAATGTGATGGAAGTAATATTGTCCTAATTCTGATCCTTGCACACATCTGTCTCTTGGAATATAGCCATAGCTGTGTAAACAAGCCCAGACCATCTGGGATAAACCTCCAGTCCCAGGGTTCCAGCTGAAGCCACTAGATAAGCCTACCACCAATCAATCCAAAAGTTGTGTGAGAGATTCATCCAAGGTCAGCCAAACCACTGCCCTGATCAGAACCAGATCAAACCAGTAATCCCTACTTACACACTTCAAGTTATGGAGTACTGAGACAATTTCTTACACAAAAATCACTAACTATCACAATAACTTTATTAAGTAAAATTGAGAAAATTGGGGAACCTGAAGGTTAAGCTAATTGTCCAAGGTCATAAAACTAGTTAGGTGCTGAAACTGAGGCACAAATACAGGCTACTTAGCTCCAGAGTCTGCTCTCCTAATCAGTATTCATTCTTCTGCTGCTGCTATAGCAGTGCATGAAATGGTGTTCTTATTTCTAAGATAGCATTCCACCAATTATGCAATTACATTCAGAGGCAGATCCCAACCTGGGGCTACTGATTGGTCCCTACTATGGCCACCTTAACCAGTTATGAGACCAGGAAGATTTCAACCTAGCTGGATGGAAGGCACTTTATATGTGTAAGTCAGTAGCATTTACAAATAGAATTCCACTGTCTTAACACCTGAGGGATGAAGAGTAATTTTGTCATAAAAATAGAATAAACCTAAAATTTCTGTGAAACTGCCTAAGATCCTGATTAACCAAAGCCATTCTGAGAAAGCCAAACAAAGCTGGAGGCAACCCATTCCCTGGTTTCAAACCGTATTATAAAGCTATAGTAATGAACACAGTATAGCACTGGCACGAAAACACATAGATCAATGGAAAAGAATAGAGAGCCAAGAAATAAAACCACACACATAAGGTTATTAATTTAGGAGAAAGGAGCCAAGAATGTTAAATGAGGAAAGGACAGTATCTCCAAATAAACAGTGCTGGGAACACTGAACAACCACAGGCAAAAGAATGAAACTGGGTCCTAATGTAAGGGTTCAGAATGAGTCACCCCAAGACATGTACTTGGACCATTTTTTTAGCTGAAGGCAATTAGATTCTAGGAGTCCAAGAAAATCCTTTACTTTTCCCTTAAAGAATTCAAATTTTGGGTTTTCCCAATAATAAAAGTTATAACCAGAGATAAAATTTATGACCTATACAGGGCAGGGCAAATTTCTAATTACTGGACATCTGCTCTTCTCATTTTCCTGCAATGTCCTTTCTTCATTCTGAAGCCTCAGGAGCTTTACCTCATCTTTACCTCAGAATGTCATATATATACTATCTCACTTCTCTTCCTATCTCTGAACTGTTCACATATGTTTCCAAGTAGACTCCACTGGAAGAGATATATTTACTCCTCCATTTTTGCCAGTAACTATAGTAGCTTTTCTGGATGCTCAGCTAAATAAGACAATGAAACCTGGAGATTATGTATAAAGTATAGTAGTGTGTCTGACTAAGCTTTTGTTTCAAAGACATCCATCACAAATAATCATTTTGCCAGATGCATGACACAGCTACTACACAGGCACTCTTGTTACCTTCACCCATGAAGTTTCCATTGTATTTTAAATTTAATGATTTTATTTTGAAATAAACATATGCAATTTTATTTTTAATTGTAAGCATTTACAAAACAAACACAGGGAGAAACTTCACATTAGACAATAGATATAACTATGGAGCAAAGTTCATTTGGAATTACACACAGGAACAGATACAGAATTTTTGTGATATTTACACAAGAATTAACATGTAATAAAATTCCACTTTTAAAAACCCTGAGTAACTTAGACAACTGACCACATGAATCACCCTGCTTTTCCTCTCCCTGCCTTAATTTCTGCTCTTGGGTTTTAAATAAAAAGCAAACCCAAAATATATAAAGGCCTCACACAACTCAACAAAAGGAATACAAACAGCCCAATCAAAAAATGAACAGAAGACCTAAATAGATACTTCTCCAAAGAAGGACACAAAAATGGCCAACAGTCATATGAAAAAGTCTTCAGCATCACTAATTATCAGAGAGATGCAAATTAAACCACAATGAGGGGCCTCTTCACACCAGCCATAATGACTACTATGAATAAATCAACTAGCAACAAGTGCTTGTAAGGATATACAAAAAAGGCAACCCTAGTACACTGTTGGTGGGAATGAGACTGGTACAGCCATGGTAGAAAACAGTGGGGAGTTTCCTCAAAAAAATCAAAAATGCAACTGCCATTTGACCCAGTGACCCCCCTTCTAGGAATATAGCCTAAGACATCTGAAATACTAATCAGAAAGGTTATATGGCCCTAAGTGGTTTGGCTCAGTGGATAGAGCGCTGGGCTGTGCATTGAAAGGTTCCGGGTTTGATTCCAGTCAAGGGCACATGCCTGGGTTGTGGGCTCAATCCCCAGTAGGGGGCATGTGGGAGGCAGCCAGTCAATTATTCTCATCACTGATGTTTCCATTTATCTCTCCCTTCCTTCCCTCCCTAAAATCAATAAAAACATATTTTAAAAAGAAAGAAAGAATATATGTTCCTCTATGTTCATAGAAGCATTATTTACAACAGCTAAGATCTGCAGACAGCCTAGGTACCCATGCATTGAAAAATGGATAAAAAAAAAAAATTGGTACATTTACACAATGGAATACTATGCTGTTCTGAAAAAGAAAGATCTCTTACCCTTTGAAATAGCATGAAGGGGCCTGGAAAGTATTATGCTAAGTGAAATAAGTCAGTCAGAGAAATACAAGTATCACGTGATCCCACTTATATGTGAAATCTATGAACAAAATAAAGTGCCAAACAAAATAGATCTAGAGACATGGAAGCATACAACTGACTATGGATCTTCAGAGGGAAGTTGGGGAAGAAAAAAATAACCAAAGAACTTATATGAATATGTGAATAATCCATGGACACAGATAATAGTGGGGCGAAGGCCTGGGGAGGGGAGGGGAGACAAAAGTGGGGTTAATAAGAGGGGGTAGGGAAGGAGGGTATCTGTAATACTTCCAATAAAAAAGATACATTTTTAAAAAGCAAACGCACAAAACCATAGCCATTGTGCCCTTGGTCCCCAATAAAGGCAAAGTCCTTCAGCCCAAATCCATTTCTCTCATTTTCTTTCACACACACACACATGCATACACACAGCTTCCTGTGTAACTTATGGACGTTCAGGACTTGTGAGTTTTCATAGTTCCATGATGGTTGCTGTAATTATAAGAAGGACCAAAAGAGTCCATTCACCCAGGACTTTGACTCTGGTCTGAGGAACAAGCAGTTGGAACCAGGCCAGTAATCAGGCATTCCTATCCTATTGCATCACTATCAATAAACTGAGACTGATAGGGAACAATAAAACCTATAATATCAGGAAGAGCATTTAATATACCAATGTAAAGAGAATGAGGGACACTTGGTGAAGACTGAGGTTTCAGATTTTATGGAATGAAATTATATAATGGATTAGGTAGCCAAGTGCAGTTTTTCTACTTCAGTAATACCACATTACTATTCTACCTGCAAAACAGAACAAATTACTTACAATGATATATGTCATTTGAGAAGAAATTATTCTTAAGACATATAGTATTCTAATGAGGTAAATGAAACTTGTCACTATTTCTGATCAAGGTTGGAAAAAAATTTTGTGAAGGTTAAAAAAGGACAAAGGGAAAATTGACTATATTACAGACAAAGCAGGAAGCTTAAATTTTATAGAGCAGTTGAAAGGAAATTCAAGGGCAGAATAAAAGAAAGAAGTCTGGTTTGGCCTGTGTTTCACAGTTCCTGAATGTCCACCTATGAATCATTGGATTTCTGGTCAGGGCATATGCCCAGGTAATGGGTTCAATCCCCAAGAGAGACTATGCAGAGGCAGGCAAACAATACTATTCTCTCATCACTGATGTTTCTCTCTCTCCCTCCCACTTCCTGTCTGAAATCAATAAAAATATGTTTAAAAAAAATAAAATGAGCAAGTCTAAAAAACACAAAGAGATTAAAGAGTCAACTTCTGGTTTTAAGTCCTGCAGCCCTAAAATCAAAGGCACTTTTTACCTCGAGATGATTGTCCCCTTTGTACCTGCCATCCCAAATAATTTTTTCAGGGCCCTCTTTATGTTTTTGTTCCTGAGACTGTAGATGAAGGGGTTCAGCATGGGCGTGACCACAGTGTACAACACTGAGGCTGCAGCACTTGAGTGTGAGCTGTGGGTAGCAATAGAGCCGAGATACATACCTAGGCTTGTACCATAAAATAAGGAGACAACTGAGAGGTGAGATGCACATGTAGAAAATGCCTTATACTTCCCCTGAGCTGATGAGATTGCACATATGGAGGACACTATCTTAGAATAAGAGTAAATGATACCAGCGAGGGGACCACCACCCAATAGCATAGATGCAAAATACATCACCACGTTACTAAGAAAGGTGTCAGAACAGGCAAGTTGAATCATTTCTTTGAGTTCACAAAAAAAGTGGGGAATTTCCAAGTCCATACAGAAGGACAATCGCAATACAATTAAACTTTGTAACAAGGAATTCAGGGCACCCATCATCCAGGACATCAGAACCATCAGTCCACAGAGCTGGGAGTTCATGATGATCATATAGTGCAAGGGGTGGCAGATGGCTACATACCTGTCATAGGCCATCACGGCTAGAAGGAAGTCATCCAGTCCTGCAAATAATAGGAAAAAATACATCTGGGTGATGCAGCCTTCATAGGTGATGGCTTTGCTCTGTGTCTGGATGTTCCACAGCATCTTAGGGACGGTGGTGGAGGTGAAGCAGATGTCCACCAAGGACAGGTTGGAGAGGAAGAAGTACATGGGTGTGTGCAGGTGGGAGTCTGAGCTGACGGCCAGGATGATGAGCAGGTTTCCCAACACAGTGATCAGGTACATGGAGAGGAAAAGCCCAAATATGAGGGGCTGCTGTGCTGGTTCCTCTGAAAATCCCAGAAGAAGAAATTCTGAAATTACGGTATCATTCCCAGTTAACTGTCCCATGGGGTAGAGGTGACTAGTAGGAAAGAAAAGATAGAATGATTACTTTTTACATAAATGACCATTACAAGCACAGTTGAAATGCTACAATTATGTTTTGTAACAAAACAACAATATTTATTTTTTGTACATGCAATTGTGCTCTGAGATGGTGAGGCAAAAGGGGCTGAAAAGGAATAAGTTGCAAGAAAGCCCTTCAGAACTAAAAATACCAAATGTGCATGATCTTGAGTCCATCCCTTTCACTATTTCATCAGCCTGACTGTTCCCCCAGAATATGTGGTTATTACAAGCTTTACTTCTCCCCAGGAAGCTTTCCCACAGTGCTCACTCTGGCACCCCAATGGCAACACTCACTGGATTTGGCTCTTCCAGTCCTTCCTTCCTTCCTTGGACAATCGATGTGGAAAGGGCATAAAATGCAGGTCAGGTGCTGGTTTTCCAGAGCAGTTGAACATCTAAGAGAGGCACAGAGAGGATGCTCTTAGCCTGTGGCTGAGGAGCTATAGGTGATACTGCAGAAGGAGCTCTGAGGCTAAATTCTCAGAGCTCCTCATTAAATAATAGTTTTACTGTTCCTCAGTTAAGCAATTCAGCTCCCTTGAAACCAAGGGGCCACAAATACAAGGCAACTTTTCTGCCAGTTTGATCTCCATGAGTTCACCTTGGGGGCCAGATTCATATTCCCTTCCTACTGATGGGTCCACCTCCCCTGGAATGAACATCTCCCCAGGGTATGTAAGCGCTCATGCAGGACACGTGGACAGGATAACATCATGAGCTTCTGAGCTGCTATGATTCACACAGAGTGTCTGACTCAGAGATTTAATGATGTCCCTGACCACATCCATCCCAAACAGGAACCTCCAGAAACTTCCCCTTGACCTCAACTTTCAAAACTAGAGATTGATTCTGAAGATGCACTTGATTGGGGGCTAAATTATTTTGGCTGCAGAGGTAGTTTCCTTTGTACAAGTTCTCCAAATTCAATTATTCATGTTTTTCATCAGGGATAAATGCATTTACATCTTTAAACTCACATAGGTACATATTTTTTTCTGGCCAGAGAGGCTATTCAGAGCATTTCTTTACAACAGGAAAGAGTACTTTGGATATAAAACCAGTACCTGATAGTGATTGAGAGCAGATACTGCCAAACATAGTTTTAAAGAACTACATAAAGATTATTATTGGGTCACCAGTGCTCTGTTGTAGCTGCTTAATGCTGTGATTACAGAAGGAAAGACTTGTAGGCAATACCCACACGGATGAGCTTAGCTGTAGGTATTTATTTTCTGTGGATTCTGTAACAACTAAGTCCAAACTGTGGTGGTTTAAAACAACAGGCATTTATTTCATCAGGTTCTTGGTGCCAGAAGTCCAAACTCGGGATGTCAGAAAGGCTGCACTCCCTGTAGAGGCTCTAAGGGAGGCTGTGCTCCTTGCCTCATCCTGCTTTTCTTGACTCCACACGTCCCTGGTTTTTGTGGCTGCATCACTCCATCACGAGGGAGACATATGGTCTTCTTTTCTCTGTGCCTCTCCACTCACTATCTTAGAAGGAACCTGCTCATTGGTTTTAGGATCCAATTGAATAATCCACGATGAGTTCATCTTGAGATTCTTAATTATTTCTATAAAGAGCCATTTTTCAAATAAGGTCAACTTTACAGGTACTGGGGGTTACAATGTAGACATATCTTTATGGGGCTACTATTACCCTACTAACAACACTTCTTTAAAAAACAGGCTGTGGGTAGGATTTGCTCTTTGGGGAGAACTGTGCTGACCCCTGATTTAAGTGTGTCGATTCAGACATGGGCAGTGAGTAAATCAGATAAAAATTTGTAAAGTTAAAAGAAAACTTAAATTTGGCTTCCTTGCTGCTAGTGGAAATCTATAGTAAGCAGGCTCTTCTCAGTTTCCCCAGACCCTGGCTGATATAACTGTCAGACCCATCCTCCATGCTGACTTTCTTCGCAATATAACTACCTCTCCCTATGCCAGTGTCCATTACAGTCAACCTGAAGGACTTCAAAACTTAGCTCTAGCAGAACTTAGCTGAGTGGAGGCCCAGACATGAGCTGTCCTTGGATTCCACTCTTGGTTCCAATAACCTGACAAGCAATTCTCTTAAGGCACTCTTCAAATTGAAGGATAGTGTCTGGAGTGCCAACTACCTGATTTAAATTATGAATCGAAGAAGTCTACCATGAAAGCCACAAGACACTAATATTGATAATTTATTTACTATTTTAGAAAAAAACTAATAAACATATTGCAGATATAATAGCAACGTCTTTAAATATGCAACTGATAGTATATAAAAACAGTTCTGAGGAGGTGTAAATAAGATGTTTCTTAAGTATCATAAAATAGTTTCCTTGATCATCAGCTAATAACAGATATGACAACAAAATATTTGAAGAATCTATTTGAAGGTCATATGAGGACAAATAGGCCTGCTACTGTCATGACCTATCATCATTCTGAAATTTCAAACCAATGAAATAAAAAAAGAAAAACCAATAGTAGTTTCCTGTCTTGGATAAAAGTAAATTAATCACATTTTCAGATGATAAAATCAGCTACCTAAAATGCATTAGAAAACTATTGCAACTAAGAAGTCATTTTGATCTGTCTAGATTTAAAAAAAAAAAAAAGCAGGTATTGTCCAGCCTGTGCTGCTCAGTGATTGAGCACCAACTCATGAACCAGGAGGTCATGGTTGGAACCCAGGTCAAGGCACATGTCTCGATTGTAGGCTTGAATACCTGAAACAAATGCCACCCTCTGAGTCTTTGCACTGACTCTTCCCACAGCAGGGCACACACTTCTCCTAAATAAGTTCATGACTCCCCCTCTGTCTTCTGCTAGGACTCTGGTCAAATATCACTTTGCGGGTCTTTCTGAATTCTCAGTAAAATACAGCACCTCCATCCACTCTACTTTAAGCCTACTTTTCTTTTTCATGGCATCTGTCACTGTCTGACAGAGCATCTGTTTTTCTACTTGGTGATTTATATTCTTTCTCCATCAGTGGATTGTAGAAAACTTTATTTCTCAGTATTCTATACTCCTACCCTAGCACCGTGGTCGGCAAACTGTGGCTCCTGAGGACCACATGGTTCTTTGGCCCCTTGAGTATAGCTCTTCCACAAAATACCATGGCCTGGGCAAGTCTATTTAGAAGAGGTGGCATTAGAAGAAGTTTAAGTTTAGAAAATTTGGTTCCCAAAAGAAATTTCAATCATTGTACTGTTGATATTTGGCTCTGTTGACTACTGAGTTTGCCGACCACTGTCCTACAAGATAGTCAGTCCTCAACATAAACTCCTCAATGCATAAAAGAATTTCCATTAAGACTGTGTATTACATGAACTCTTGGGGGAAAGTTGAGTGTAGGACAAGAATTCCTATTTACAGTTCACAGTAGACCCCTTAAAGGCGATGTAATCAATTTAAGTACATAATTTCTCGACTGAAAAACATAACTTCTAGCATTTCATTATTTTAATACCCAAATGTGTAAAATTAATCCTATTATTTTTCTTTCTAGTTTTGATCACTATCATGTGGTACAAGGCAAAGATACACGAATTTCAGAATTTTTTTTCTAAAAATTCACAGGAACCAGAACTGCAGCCCCTCATATTTGGGCTTTTCCTTTCCATGTACCTGATCACTGTGTTCAGAAACCTGCTCAACATCCTGGCTGTCAGCTCAGATTCCTACCTGCACACACCCATGTACTTCTTCCTCTCCAACCTGTCCTTGGCAGACCTCTGTTTAACCTCCACCACCATCCCAAAGATGCTGGTGAACATCCAGACACAAAGCAAAGCCATCATCTATGAAGGCTGCATACACAGTTATATTTTTCACACTCTTTGGAGGTTGGGACAACTTCCTTCTAACTGCAATGGCCTATGACAGGTATATGGCCATATGCCACCCACTGCACTACACACTCATCATGAAACCCTGGCTTTGTGGACTGCTGGTTCTCGTGTCCTGGATCATGTGTGTTTTGAATTCCTTGATACATAGCTTAATGATATCGAGACTGTTCTTCCCTGCAGAATTAGGGCTCTGACACCTTTTTTTAATGACACAAGATGTATTTTATGACTGGGCTGTTGGCTGGTGGTCCCAGACTGGGATCCTTTACTCTTACTCTAAAATAGTGTCCTCTATATGTAGAATGTCATCAGGTCAGGGGAAGTATAAAGCATTTTCTACCTGTGCATCTCACCTCTCAGCAGTGTCCTTACTTTATTGTAACATCCTAGGTGTGTATATCAGCACTGCTCTCACTTGAACCTCACAGGCAAGTTCAATCACCTCAGTAATGTACACCATGGTCACATCTATGCTGAACCTGTCCATCTACAGTCTCAGGAACAAAGACATAAAGATGGCTCCGAATGCTTCTTGGGGGTGGCTGGTATGAAAGGGACAATTTGTCTAGGACTAAACAAGTACCCTTGATTGCATGGCTCAACCCCTTGAAACCAGAAGTTGTGATTGATCATGTGGAGGAGAGCTGGATCCTTCTCTCTATTCCCAGGCATGTCCATTTTTTGTATTCAACTTCTCTATATAACACAAGTAATAACCGCTATTAAGCTTCTGCTATAATATATACAGTTTTCTGTTTTAACAATTTTTATACAATCTCAAGAATTTTCTGAACTTTGCTTCAGAAATATTTGGAAATTTCCATATCTTTCATGGGACAACTTGAGTTTCTCTAAAATAATTTCTTCTCAAGTGACATATATCATGCTAAGCCAGTGGTCAGCAAACTCATTAGTCAACGGAGACAAATATCAACAGTACAATGATTGAAATTTCTTTTGAGAGCGAAATTTTTTAAATTAAACTTCTAATGCCACTTCTTCAAAATAGACTTGCCCAGGCCATGGTATTTTGTGGAAGAGCCACAGTCAAGAAGCCAAAGAGCCACATGTGACTTGCGAGCAAAGCTTTGCCAACCACGATGCTAAGCTATTTTCCTCTAGTTTTCCTGAAAAAATAATCAGGATTTATTACTCATATGGACAAAAGTACATCTGGCATCTAAGGACTTTTATTTCCTTTTATTTTACAGGAAAATATGAAACCAGTTTTTACGTTGCATCTGTCATTCTTTTTTATATCACTATCTCTTCCTAATGTAGATTTTAAATGTTGTTCCATTGAATTCTCAGCCCATTAATAAATATATATATATATATATATATATATATATATATATATATATATATATATTCATTTTAAATTCCTGGGACACTCTCGGGGGCCTTGAATTCTTGTGACACTGACCTGAGCCAATGTTGTGGCTGGACCAGCCCTTGTGGTTCTTACTCTGATTGCAAGTTGCACACAAGCAGCAACCTTCAGGGAAATGTTTAAACTCAGAAAATAACAGGGTTTTTTCTATTATATTTTAAAATATTTTTTTCTCTGGATCTGTTTTTGGTCATCAGTTTGTGTTGTTCATTATATTCCACAAATGAGTAAGATTGTGTGATATTTTTCTTTTTCTGAATGGCTTATTTCACTTAGCATGATGCTCTCCAGGTTCATTTATGCTGTTGCAAATAGTATTATTTCTTTTTTTAGAGCAGCATAATATTTCATTATGTAACTATACTACAATATTCTAAGCCACTCATCTGTTGATGGGCATTTAGGCTGTTTCCAAATCTTAGCTATTGTGAATTGTGCTGCTATGAACATAGGGGTGCATATATCCTTTCTATAGGTGTTTGTTTCTTGGGATATTTTCCTAGAAGTGGGATTACAGGGTCAAATGGGAGTTTAATTTTTAATTTTTTTTGAGGAAGCTTCAAACTATTTTCCACAGTGTTTGCATAGTCTGCATTTCCACCAGCAGTGCAAGAGTGCGCCTTTTGCTCTGCATCCTCACCAGCACTTGTCGCTTGTTGATTTGTTGATGGTAGCCATTCTGACAGGTGTGAGATGATACCTCATTGTCATTTTGATTTTCATCTCTCTGATGATTAGTGACTTTCAACATGTTTTCATATATCTCTAGGCCTTCTTTATGTCCTCTTTTGAAAACTGTCTAATTAGGTCCTTTGCCCATTTTTTTTATTGGATTGCTTATCTTTCTTTTGTTTAGTTGACTGAGTTCCCTACAAATTTTGCAGATTAAACCCTAATCAGTGATAACGTTTGCAAATATGTTTTAGCATGCAGCGGGCTTTCTTACTGTTTTGTTGATGGTTTCTTTTCCTCTACAAAAGCTTGTTATTTTGATGTAGTCCCATTTGTTTATTTTCCCTTTACTTTCCATTGCCCTAGAAGCAGTATCTGTAAAGAAACAGCTACGACATACGTCTGATATTGTGCTGCATGTGGATTCGTCTAAGATTATTATGGTTTCCCATCTTAACTTTAAGTTTTGAGTTTATTTTTCTGTATGGCTCTTCTCCCTTCTGAGTCATTTCTAGGTTTCTATCTTTGAGTTCATTAATTTTCTCTCTTCCATTTGGCCGATTCTGTTTCCAGTGCTCTCTCATTCATTCCTCATCTAATTTATTGAGTGCTTCAACTCCACAATTTCTATTTGGTACATTTTTATATTTATGATATATTTAGTAAGTTCTTCCTTCTGGTCATTAATTTTCTTTCTGAGCTCACTAAACTACCTTTCTGAATTATTTTGTATCTTATTGAGATTCTCCATAACTGCAATAGTAAATTCTCTGTCATTGAAGTCACAGGCTTCCATAACTTTGAGTTTGATTTCT
>PVJN01025903.1:0-29564 GCA_004026805.1 Lasiurus borealis | reverse complement strand
CCACAGTGTGTAATCTACTCCCTAAGATCAATCAACACACAGCATGCTCCCTTCTGCCAACTCATTTCTACAGCCTCCAAAGCTACTCTGATCCTGCTTTAACTTTCTAACCACATCTCCATGATAGCATCAAATGTCCCTCTACAATCCTGCATTCCTTTGCATGGTATATCATGGTATTATGCTCTTCTTGTAATCTGAAAAGCTTATTCTCACTGTTGTTTTACATGCAACTCAAACATTAGCTCTTCCTGGACCCCTGCATTAACTCCATCTTCTCAGACACATTCAGGTATTGGCTTGATGCCATTTCTCTGGGATCTAGTCCCACTTCTATAAAAACTCTTTCCCCTGGAGCGTGAATGGTTTCTATAAATGTCACTTCTGTGACTGTGAATACCTAGAAGGCAGGGCTTATGGCTTATTCCTTTTTGTGTGGTGATGCCAAGCAGTCACACCTAGATTTTACTAGGTGCTCAAGAAATGACTGATGAATTAGTGACTGAGTCCCCTATCATAATTCATCTAATGTTGTGTATGCTAAGTGTCAGAACCAAGTCCTTGCCCAGGTGATATGGCTCAGTCATTGAGCATTGACCCACAACCAGAAGGTCATCTACTCAATTTCTGGTCAGAGCATATGCTCTTACTGTGGGTTCAATCCCCAATAGGGGGCATGCAGGCAGTAGCTGATTGATCTTTCTATCTTTTTTTTCTTCCCTTCTCTCTAAAAAAATAAATTAAAAAAAAAAAAAACACAAACAAACCAAGGCCTTAATCTGAACCAGGAACACCTTCTTAATGGTGGAATGATACTGAATCAATAGGAAATGAGAAAGCGTATGGGCAGGACACAGATTTTGGAATCAAATAGACCTAAGTTAAAATTTGGTTTCCATCAATAATAAACAAATTTAACAATGTACCAGTTATCTTTCCCAAGTCTCAGTTTTATCATCTGTAAGATGGAATAATAATATCTTCCTCTGAAGTGTTGAGAGCTAAGCAAAATAAACATTAATAAAAATATTTATTATGATACCTAGCACAGAGTAAATGTTTCATAAACTGTACCATGTGATGAGTGAGAAATATTGAACGTAGGCCTGACTTTTTGGGTAACTTACATGGATTCAGGTGAAACTGCCCTGCCCATGGTGCCTATGCTATTCTGGGAACCAGAAATATTTCCTTTTGCTTGAGCTCACAGGAGTTTGTGGATTCCTGTTTTTACATAAATACCACAGTATTTCAAAGAACTTCAATCCTCTATTAGTATCTTTGGTATATTTTTGGAATGGAGATCATTTGTTTCCAGATACATAATTTTTAATTACTTATGCAGCACATTCCATTTAAGCAGTATTACATGGGGTTAGGCATTAACTTGGTAGCCAGCTTCCTGCATTTGAGCCCCAACCCCACTCACTCAATTTCTCTATAGCTAACCCATCTGTAAAATGGGTTAATAATAACAACTACTGCAAAGGTTGTTTTAAGAATCAATTGAGCCCGGCCGGCATGGCTCACTGGTTGAGCATGGATCTATGAACCAAGAGGTCAAGGTTCAATTCCCAGTCAGCGCACATGCCAGAGGTAGCCAATCCATGATTCTCTCTCATCATTGATGTTTCTGTCTCTCTCCTTCCCTCTCTTTTCCTTCCTAAATCAATCAATATATATATATATATATACATATATATATATATATTTTTTTTTTTAAAGAATTAATTGAGTTAGTACTTCTAAATCTTTCAGAATTGTGTCTAGTGATTACTTGAGAAAAATGATCCCAAATCTGATTTTGCAGAGTCCTCAAGGGCCATGGGCATCTTTAAAAATTATTTAAAATTTTATTTCATGCTTATTAAATCTCATTTGTTTAGTTATTCAGCATTTAATAAACATCTACTGGAATCTTGTATCCTTTGCCTTGTTTTCACTGAAGCAAAGGTTATTATTGATTTGGCGAGAAGTGAAATAACATGAGAGCCACTATAACTGGTTAAGGTTTCACCTTCTAGCATGACTTACTGGGTTATAACTTTCGGGGAGGGTTACTACTCACTGAGAAATTCAACCAAAGTGTGATTACACCACAGGATATGAGTTATAAACCAGGAGTATATAATTAGAAAAGCATTCTACAGAGCATTAAGTAATTGCAGCGTATTTTATGGACAAAGTTATTGTTTAAAAATGCCACTTTTAGTGAATTTGTTAGAAAAACATTTAAGCTAATTAGGAGAGACTATATTTGTAAGATTTTAATTATGACCTTAAAAAAATACTCGTTAAAAACCTTCATCCCACATATGCAATTAAGTGATTTTCCCCCCAGTTCCAGGCCCATGTACAGGAGAATTTTTTGATGTTTTGAGATATTTCTAAGCTTTCTTTCCATGATTTTAACCTTGGAACAAAGTCACCCAGCTCTTTTGAAGGAAGCAGTTTTCTCTCATAGATCCTGGGGTCCTTTTGCAGTTGATTAAGTGTCTACATTGAGCCTCACCTTTCAACTCAGGGTTGAGATTGAACTTGTTTTTGTGTGTTTTTTTTTCTTTTTTCGATCCTCAGAGAGAGAGAGAGAGAGAGAGAGAGAGAGAGAGAGAGAGAGAGAGAGAATGATTAACCCAGTGGTTGATTTCTATGATCATCCCAACCGAGGATGGAGCCTGCAACCCAGGTATGTGCCTTGACCAGGAATGGAACCAGCAACCTTTCAGTGCACAGGACTATATTCAACCAAATGAGTCACTCCAGCCAAGCTTGCTTTTTTGCTTTGTTTATTTTTTTTAGATTTGTATTATCTGCAGGATTGGCATTTAGGGAATCTCTTTACTTGTGTTATATAGGCTTTGTGAGAATTAACTGACGTGACCCTTTGGTCAAACATAAGCCATAGAACAGCCTGGAAATTCATCTCTTTTTTACAAAATTAAAACCAAATCAAGCAAAGCAAAAACAAAATAAAATGAGGTTGTACAGAAGTCTTTTCAAGAAGCATAATTTCCCCTTTTGCAGATGTATATAATCATGACCAACGTCTCTGCATTTTGAATAACTCTAAGGAGGAAAGGGGAAAGTAATTGATGTTACAACATATAATTTCAGTTTCAAATGTGCTCAGACTTCTTAAATACCTTTGAAGCATAGGAAATCTTCAGAGAATACTAGGAATAGTCTCCAAATCACTGAGCCTTGAGCTTCTTGAGTGTTGCTCAGACAAGCCCTGGCTTGGTCAAATACACCCTTAACTATAACTGAGACATGGTGCATCTGCTGAGTTCAGGTGAATCCTAGGAGTGTATTGATAGAGTTGAGAGAATGAGGGGAGTGATAACTGCATTTGGAAACTTGCTGATTTCTGGTAGAGGGACTTAATGATCAGATCTGAAAATGTGGCATTAGATGATCAGATAAAGGAATCAGAAACCAGGAACCAGAGAGGATAATGACCTATTGTGTTTGGGGGTATAGTTGGGAGGTGGTGACTAGAAGAGCAATAGAAGAGCAGTACCTCATCTGTGACACCTGCAAGCAGTAGAATTAGAACTGATGGGTGGAAGTCACAGAGAGAGAGGAATTCTGTTGAATAATATTTATGAAACTTCTATATGTAACTAGGTGTCTATAAACTTTCACGCACATTACCATTTTTGATGATATGAGACAGTATAATTTTTAAATAAATTATATTAAGAGAACTTGGGCACACTGAAATTGTTCATATTGTCCTATGATGAAATGGGAAACCCTTGTAATATAGGTATTTAAGTGCTTGGGAATATTGTGGATGGAATTTTATCATCTTCTCTATTCAAACTCAAAATCTAAAATTTCAAGCTAAAGTTTAGTAAATTGACAGCATCCCTATTTATTTATGTTATACATATTAGTTCATATTGTTCAAGTGATGACAGATTTTCAGCAAAGCAAAGAAAAATTACTCATGAGCAGAGTGACATGAACTACTTAACATTTTAAAGGAATTATGTCTTTTATTAGTTCCAAGGAATGAAAACAGAAAATAAAAGAAATAATTGAGATTTTGAAAACTCCCATTTTTGCCTTGTTTTCTTCTTGTTTTATTTTTACAGCTGTGATGATGGCTACGCTGGGGCGAGATGTGAGAGAGTTGACTTTTTTTACCTGAGAGGAGACACAGGACAGATTGTGGTGATTTGTTTGACAGCAGTTATGGTGACATTGATCATTTTGGTGATTGGTATCTGCACATGCTGTCAGTAAGTATTTTTTATTTAATTTTAAGTAAATCTGAGAAACTATCTTCCTAATTCTTTCCCTCCTTCCTAACTTTTTGTTTGTTTTTGCTTTGATTTAAATAAATCAATTTCCAGGTTTGCCGTCAATTATTTAAATTATTTATAGTAAAACACGTGATATTTGTCATTTTACTGAGCACAATTATTATAATTTAATATCAAATTTGTATAAATTTCCTAACTTAAAGAAAATTATTATTTAGTCCTAAAGTTTGTCATTTTATGTGAGTTTGTTGGGCTAAATCAGACTCCTTTGCTCAAGCTGCATCATGACAAACTAACTTTGAAAGATTGAAATAAATGAACAAAACATTTTTTCTCCTCATCAAAATAATTTAATTTATGAAAGATAATCACACTCTTGTTTTTCTCTTTTACTTTTCATTATATGCCACAATTTTGGCACTCAAGAAACGTCTTGCTTTTGTCTGAGAGAGAGTGGCTTGCTATATTACTTAAGATAGTTACTTTTGGAAACCCATCGAGTATTTTGTTACACTAGGACTCCCAGGTAGTACGCTAAAAGTCTCTGAGTGCTGTCTTTCTGCCTTGAGAAATTAGTGCAGCCTTATAAACTGTTGCCATTACTTCTGGTCTGTGGTCTACACCAAAAGAGGGTATCTTCACAGCCATCAGGGATGAGAAACACAAGCAGGGTTTCCTGGTGACTTTGATTTTTGTACAGCTCTACCATTAAGTATCTTTGAAATATTGGAAGACTTTCTTAACATCTGAATCCTTTAATTATATTTTCTGTAAAATTAGAGGATTAAACCAGATAATCTGTAGGATTCCCTCTAGCTATAAAATTGAAAACTATTTTTTTTTATTTTGCCTATTTTATAAGAAAAGGAACTTTTATAATGCCAAGTTTGGGACAGAGTATCTGTTGGATAGAGCTCAGAGGTGGCCTATTTTATTACATTAATTTTGAGTTATACTTTAAAAAAATGGGACTACAGTCCAGATTTCTAATGTATCTGGCAACTTAATTAACATTCCAAGAGTGCTCTTTGTTTTCTTATGTTTGTTTCCAATGTGTACTATATCTTAAATACACACTAAATAATGCTGTATCAGTACACTTTGTAAAATGACTTGTTTAGGAAAATGTTCCTCTGCTAACCAAACTCCATCAACACTCAGGTGCCACATTCTTTCTATCTACTGCCATACTCTATCCCACTGTTGCTTATTGTAGCAATCAACAGAGTCTCAGGAGATGATTTAAGAGAAAACCTCAAATATTTAAGGAAAAAAAGGAACCTATGCACTCTTAACAATCTAGAAATAAAATCATACATGGCTTTCTTGATTATTAATTTTCTTCGCATGAACTAACAGGCCCATGCTAATTTCTAACACCATTTTCCAAGTCCCCTTCGAAGGAAAAAGAAAGAAGATATGCCAAATCTTGGTAAAGATATAACTCCTGTAAATGAAGATATTCAAGAGACTAGCATTGCTTAATGGTGAGTGTGATAAACTTGGTAGATGGGGACTAATCAGGTGGCATTTACCTGAGAAAATGGGGGTTTAATTGCATCTAATAAATCGTTGATTGGAGTTTGATTATGTTTAAAAACATCTAAAAATAAATAGAATTTTTCATAGACTCTGAAGTCAAATAAAATGTTCTCCTATCTTTCTCTCACATGTTATCACAGAGATAACATGTGGGGAGAGGACTTTCATATACTTTTTCTAAGGTACTCAGATCAATTGGTTTTTTAATTTAAATTTTTTTTTTATTGATTGCAAAGAGAAAGGGAGAGAGAGAGATAGAAACATCAATGAGTGGCCCAGAACCTGGGCATATGCCCTGACCGGAACTCAGCCATAGTCTTCTGATCCAAAGGTGGATGCTCAAACACTGAGCCATGCTGGCTGGGCAGTTTTCTAATTTTATATAGTTGTATAGTAATTTTATTTTTTTTCTTTCTCAGTTTTAGACATAAAGAACAGGTTGAGAGACATCTCACATTGAGAGGAAATAACAATAGTAATGTTTTATTAATAGCTTCATTATCAAGCATTTACCACATGCCAAACACTGTTGTTCTATGCTCTTTAAATGTTGTATCAGTTTTTAGTTTCCCAGTAGGAATCACAAATCCTCTGGGATGATCCAATAAAGAGATTTTTTTAAATGTATTTTTAGTGATTTCAGAGAGGAAGGGAGAGGGAGAGAGAAACAGAGACATCAATAATGAGAGAGAATCATTGACTGGCTGCCTCCTCCATGCCTCCTACAACCCAGGCATGTCCCCCTGACAGAATTGAACTAGGGACCTTTTAGTCCATAGACCAATGCTCTATCCACTGAGCCAAACCAGCTAGAACCAATAAAAAGATTTTTATGAAGGGACTGGGGTGGGTGGGGGGAGGGTAAGGTTGAGGAAACACAGGAACATGGAAGCTCCAGAGTCTAGCAATGGCAGGAGGCTGTACACCCCCCTTCCCCATGCCCACAAGGGCTGGAGTTATGTTCCCTTGGCCCTGAGAGGTGGGCTGCTGGAGGGCCCACCAGGCAGGAGCTGTTGCCGTGGAAGGAATTAGCCACTGCTGGAACCTAAACCAGGATCAGGGCAGGACATGGAGAAAAAAAAAACCCGAACTTCCTCTCCTTGTGCCTTCAGATCTTCAGCAGTAGCCTTCCACTAGTTAACCGGAAGAACCAGAAAGGCAAGGGAGCCCTTGTGCCAGGATCTGTAGAGTCAGCTCCTTGGAGGGCACATCAGGCAGAGAAGTGCACTCACTGAAGGGGCAAACAATCAGGGTCGGTTTGGCTATGATAGTGTTAAACACAACCAAGCTGGTTTAAAACTAAGGAGTGGTTGGCGCACATGAACTGGAGATCCAGAAACACAGGGAAACATGAGTTCTCTCTTTCTGCTCACTGTCTAAGGAGGTGGCTTCATTCTGATGACTTCTGCCAAGGCCAGTAGCAATGAGGGCCACAGGCTTCCTTGTTCACTTTCAGCAAGAGCGCCGCAGTGACTTTCCCTAGGTCTCCCAGCATCACAAAGAACCTCCTTTCCCAGAAATTCCCAGATTAAGGGGGTACAGTAAATGCCTCGCAAGAAATTATAATGTTCTCTGAACTTATTACCAGGATAACACTAATGAATTGAAAACAAAAATGCTGGCTCTAGATATGTATGTATTTTTTGGAGGAAGGGGGGAAGGATATTCATAGCATTTAAAATACTTGCTCTTTTTTGTTTCCCACAGTCTCTGAAGGTACCTCCAGCTTGGTCGCAAGCTACAAAATGCCATGCTAAACTGAAAATGACAGAATGTGTCTCAGGAAAACAGCTAACAGAATGAATTTTAAATCATGTATTTACCTTTGTTTGTAACAGTTTGTGTTGTTTATTATTGTTTTTGATTATTATAATAAGTTTTATTATTGTTTAATAAATTGGGAAAAAGTACCCAGTTAAGAAGGGAATATTATTAAACTTCCACTTAAGCTTTGTCACCAGGATTATTAGTTAAATAAGAAAAAAAAAAGTAGTAAGGACTCTAGATCCTAGAAATTGCATTAATAATACATCTACCATTTACCCAACACTTACCATGTGCTTGGAGTTTAAAATATGTTATTTCCTTGAATCCTTGTAAGAATCTCTGAGATATCTATTATGATCCTTATTTCCCATGTATGGAAACAGACCCAAAATAGTTAAATAATCTAACTCAGATTTTCAGAGTTGGGAATTGGTGGAGCTGAAACTGGAACCAAGATTTACCCCATTCAACATATGTGCTCTGAACCATCACTAGATAACCCAACACTTTCTACTGAACTGTGTTTTGTCATGACACTGAGATACTAGGGCTATTTTCCTGTAGAAACTCAGAATGCAGGGTCCTGAATATATGTTACTGTTACACCATATTTTCTGCAGCATTGACTTTTATTGTTTCTTTGCTCCTTCATAGAATGCTTAGAGACATGAATAAACTCTGGGTTAGTAAAGCAAACAGATTTGCCCCCTAGCTAGTAGAATGCATGGAGCTATGGAAAGGAAGTGCCTGGCGGTCATTAAGCCCCAGGTGAGTGTTTCTGTTCACTGAGTATCAACAATAGCACTGGAAGATCTAGTTATCCCCAGGCAGAAGCTGGTTGTGACCCTATCCTTGATTTTGTCCTTCTAATAAGCAGTACCTGTGACTGCTCTCAGGGGAATATTGTTGCGATGAAATCCCGTGTACACAACTATTATTTGAGACCATCTCCCATATGCTCCTTTAACTCTCTAGTATATTTAATAAGGACTCTTTATAACTGAAGAAGCAAAATTTACATTTACCAACATCCCATAGAATATTGAACTTTCGACATTGACAGGCTAGGTCTTTTACAAAAAGACCTGGAGGATGCCCCCAAATTGCTGCACTTTGGCTGTTACCTGTCAGCCCAGCAGCTCCTTTTCCAGAATATTTGTAAATTTTATTTACAGTGTAGATGCCATACCTGAGTGGAGTGAAGTATTGAGAGAAAAGGTGAAGCGGTATATCACTTTCTATTACACATCGTGTTTGGAGTGAGACTGAGGCTGCGCTTCTATGTAACACAAATATCGATGAGAACTAAGTCAACAACTGATAATTTTCTATCTTTTTTTTCTCCTGACTTAGACATTCTTACAACAGGACTATATACAGTTGATTTATGTTGTATATGTTTTCTTTACAAGTCTTCTGGACTCATTTCATGCCCTTTCTCTTTCTCAGTCCTCTTTGATATTGAGAACACTTGAAACAAATGCTTGTTTGAGCATTTAAAACAAAAAAAAAAGAAGGCATAAATGTTTCTTCTTTCCTGAACTGATGTTGTTTGACCAAAGGAATCTCTCAAGACAATTCAGATGGAGGATTTTGTTTTCATCCTAAAATGTTAATGTATCTTTTGAAAATTGGTAGGTCGGACGTCAAGAAAGAACTGAGGATTTTTATATCTTTTTCAAAATGTATTTATAATTGTTTTGCATATATTAAATGAAGTTGGATGTAAATTGTCAATATTATCAAATAATAAAATTAATTTATTTTTAAAACAAGGAAAACACATATACTGTATACTCAAGAATTTTCTATTGGTACCATGTATTATTAAGAGAATTACATTTGAATATTAGTGCTTTAAAAAACTTTTATATTTTATAGGGACTACCATTATAAAATTTGAAATAGTCCATTCTGACCAAATGTTTTCCTTAGAAACTAAGAACTTGGAAGTATGGTGAACATACCTGTGGGATTGTCTGCCCAACAACCTGCCCATATTTTTTACCCCATTCCAGCATTTGGCTGTTCTAAGGGGAATACTTAATGAAGTTGGGCCAATTAGAGTCATTCCCATTTCAAAGTTATAGGCAGTCATGTTTTTCGTCATGTGAATCAGAAAAGCAAAGGAAGCTGATTAGAAAGAACAGAAATATACCATTCAACTTTCCTGAGAGTCTGGGTCCCTAGTACACGTATTCTCAAAGGTTAGCCTCATCTGTTCCTGTCTGTGGCCTCTATGAGACATGTTACCTTTATAATAAATTCCTCATTTGACTTGCTATTTGGGTTTCTGTAACCTGAAACAGAAATCCTAATTTTAGTGCATTGTGGGATTGTGGACAATAGTTTCTTAAAGCAGAAATAATATCCTCTATCACATAGAATATCAAATTATGGTTTTCACATAGTGCTATCAATTGTATTAGAGGGACATTTCTAGCAACAATATTCTACTTTCACATACAGCATTCAAGATAATATTTGCAGAACATAGAGAGGGAGCAGGGAGCTCAGCGAGCATTGACTAGGCACCTATTATATCCTAAGCATTGTGCTCCCCACGATGACAAAAGCTAAGGAGAAATAAGACATGACCCCTGAGGAAGCTTACAGTTTAATGGGAGGTCCAGCTACTCACTGATCATCTCCATTCAATTTGGTTCTCTAAAAGGGGCTGAAGCCTGGGGAGGGGTCAGGAGCAGGGTGGAGGGGGTCAGTGAAAGGGGAAAGGAGGGACCTCTATAATACTTTCAGCTATAAAGATAAACTTAAAAGCATAGAACAAAAAAAGGAGGCAGAAGGTATTATGGGATCAAAGAAGAGAATGATTAAGGCAGCTTGGAAGGAGTCAGTGAAGGCTCCTGAAGGCGATTATATCTGAACTGCACTGGCTCCTGGGTAAGGGCAGATATTTCTTGGATCCTTGTCAAATTCCACAGAATTTCTCTTAAATTCTAACAGTGGAAGGACCAACAGATGTTGTTACAAAAGGATTAAAAAAAAATGGAAGGAATCAAGGTTTCATACCTTGTTCCAGAATACCCCAGTTATATGGAGTAAAGAATATAGGCATGTGAATTGTGAGGTGAGATGTTCCTGGTTCCCATGGTGTTACATTATTAAGTGATGAGCTGTGATGGGAGAGAGGTTTATATTTCTTTCTTAAAGTAAATTATTTGGGCCTTTCACATTTTCCACTTCATATCATTGCTCATGATATAAGCAAGTGACATAGAGTATGAAGTAAAATGTTCTGGGTCAGATAATTTGCTGCTTGGCTAAGGGCCTGGTGTGTGCAAAATTCTGTGAAGGAGGTTCAGCACATATTTCAGTGTCCATGGCTTTGGGACCAAACTATTGCCTTAACACCATCTCTATTTTAATATATTCTGCTTACATTTTGTTATGAATAAAAAAAGAAATTCATTTTGTTATGAATTTATTTAAAAATATTTATTTTATACCTACTAAGTGCCAAGTACCTTAGGTGCTGGGGCTCTATCAATGAACAAAATGCTTTAAAAAATATGTCACCTCATAGAGCTTATAATCTAGAGCTTATATTTCTAGACTAGAACTTAAACAAGGCTTATCCAAGAAGGTATGTTAACCAGCGGACTTTGTCATCAGACTTTTAAAATGCCCCAGTGTCTTGGAGAATAGAATTCAAGATGGGCACTCACAGAAGCCAGTATATGGAGGGATCAGCACATTTTCCTTGACCCAAAATAACTTACATATTTTAATAATGGCTCTCAAGAGCAAGGAATTATAACTAGGTCTTTTCAGTGTAAAAATCTTGGTTTATACTTTGGGGTGTTTTTTGTTTTTGTACTATGGTTGATGTGTATTACTGCCTTTGGGCATCTGTTCTTCTTCAAAGAATCCTTCATGCTTCAAAGCATTTTTCTGCAAAACAACCTGTTCCATGTGATCAGCATTGGCAGCTGAGTGATAATGCTGAAACTTAACGTGCATTAGTCTATTCCTGACTGTTTGCTAATGTTGCTGTTCCTGGGAATATGTATCTTATAATAATATCTAGTTGGTACTTCTGCAAACTCATTCTTCCCAAGGACCTGTCTGCCATTGATGTTTGAAGCAGTCTAAAATGCCATATTCAGAAACTAAATAAACTATATGATTCCAAAAACGACTTCAGTAATTATACTCAAGAGATAAATTGTTAGGAATGTTTCTGCTATTGAAACATTCAAATGTGGATATATAGGTATGTATAATTTATCATTGTAGTAAGTACTTGTATTATAAAAGAAATGTTAATCAAATGTGTTTTTAAAGATGTTTTCTTTCATGTATTACTATTCTTACAGAAGTTTAAATTACAAAAAAATAAAGGTGTGACATAAATACTTTAAGAGGTGTTTTTTTTTTATTTTTCTTCAGTTTATTTAAAAGAAGTCCAACAAAATTCTTCAACACAAAACTCCTTAAAATTGCTTTTTGTGGCACATGTAATTGTTCTTATAGATGTATGCAGAATATAAAATATTCATATTAACCAAGCTACACAGTTTGTCATATGCTCATTTTTAATAAGAAGTGAGAGAGAACCATTATCCGACTTACTCTGCAAAACCATTTTGAAATACTGCAAAGTATCAACTTTTAATAAACCTATTTCTAGAATGTTCTTTTTTTTTTTTACAACCTAGGAACATTGTTTACTCCATGAACTGGAACTAACAATTCTAAAAATGTCACTTACCCAGTATGTTTTGTTTGTTGGTTTTACTTCTAATGTTAATCTAGTCTTGGGCTGTACCACCACCCCTCTGCCTCCTAACTCCAATTACATGTCAAATTAGCTGAACTCCTGACCAAACCAGTGCTCCTGATTATTCTATACAATGCATAGGAATGGGGAAACTGGCTGCTGAACTATTATAATACAAAAGGTACATGAGCACAGGACCTTTATTCAAACAGATCTGGGATTCAATCCCAGGTCTATCACTTACTCTGAGGCCCTAGTCAAGTCCTCTAACCTCTCTGCTGTTTCATCAATGGGTGAAAATAAATAATAGTGTGGGCTAAGTGGATTAGATGAGAAAATGCCAAAAAAGAAATGCTTAGCCAGCACCTGGAATATTTGAAGCAAATGTTAAATACTCTTAGTAAGATCAGTAATAAGAGTGATGAAGAAGACGGTGATGATAATACAGTGGTACCTTGATATACGAGTTTAACTCGTTCCGTAACCTTGAGATGTGGGAAACTATGAGATGTTTGAGTCTCGGTAAACTGGTGGGTCGTGTGCAGCCGGCCGATCCGCGAGATTACTCCTATCTCAAATGTTGCTTGTATCTCAAAAATCTCATATGTTAGAGCACTCGTATCTCGAGGTGCCACTGTAGTGATATTCCCTAATAACTCTTATTAAAAACAAGGAATTCTTTTTTATGTTAACTCACTGCACTGACATAGTGAAAGTTCTGTGTATTTTTAGGGATGTCTTCCTACTGTTGTCTGAACAAGCCATGGTGAGGTAAAGAATCGCAATGCAGGGGCAGGCCCTATAAAATTGGCTCATTTCTTTCTATATAGTCTCTCTCACTCCCTTCCCAAGCCCCTCCCCCCCCTTGAAAGTATCCGATGAGGAAATTAAGGAAGAATTATTATGTTGCTACTGAAAATAAATAAAAGCCTGGTCATTTTTAAATAATGCTGAGAGAAGTTAGCTATATTTGGAGATGGAGTTGGACTTTACTTCTATTTTAGACTAAAAATTATTGGTTGTATTAAAAATAGCTTAGGCCAGAAGCTAGGAATTACCTCTCCTATTTGTTATTGATGGTGAGCTTGCACAGTAAGAATTATTTTATCCATTTACTGGTTGATAAACCTAGTAACTCAGTAGCCCACTTTGAATAGGTGGCCATTGGTTTGTGACCAGGAGATAAAGGTTAGTCATCACTTCCTGGTTCAGACACTGACTCGCTTACTTGCCCTAAAAGTGAATTTTCACTAGACACATCTATAGTGTTCCCATTTCATCTCTGGAAAGATTTCAGAGATTTTTCTAAACTGTTTAAGTTACGAACAAATAGGGAGAAATTTGAACCCAGTACAAGTCATCCCAGGCCTTCAGTTGGACTCCCAAACCCTATTTCCTCTCTACTTCCTCCCTCACACCATTTTCCCTTTAGGTACCCTGTTCCCCCCCCCCCCCCCCCTGTTCCCTGATACCTCTTTCCTTATCAAATCTCAATCTCCTTATGTAGATGGTTCAGCAAGCAATTACAAATGTAAAACTTGAGTTCAAGAAAAGTCCAGGATAAGAAAAGAAGAGCTTTGAGCAGGGTGGGGGAGACACAATGAGATGACACCTTTAAAAAGAATTGTCAAGAGAACAGGCAATGGTCTAAAGGGCCACAGCTGAGGTCATATGGAGAAGCTTGTAATCTGGTTAGTAATACCATTCTAATAATATTGAAAAAGGGGAATGGAGAGATAAGGAGTAAAACCTAGATCCATTTCAAAGAGCAAATAGCCAGTACTATTGTGAATAAATGAGAAGGGAGGAAACAAAAGTACCTTTGATTTGTGAGCAAGAAAGACTAGGACCCAGAAATGCTGTGGTCGTGACAGCAAGAGCAAGGTGAGAGGAGAGCTGATGTTAGAAGACAAGATAGGTTCCACTGTATATTCACAGAGTTGCAGGCTGCTCGTAGTACATCTAAGTTAAGAAGTCTTGCTAGTGATTGCAATAGATATATTATACACACAGGATGAAAATACAAATTTTGCAAAGAAGTGGAACCACAAGTGTATTTTATTTTCAAATGTATGAATATAAAGCAGAAATCTTTACCCTCAGAGATGCTCTGAAATCCTTGAAAAGGAATGCAAATGTGTGCATGTTTCAGTAAAAAAAAATGCAACTCACACTCCAAATTGGTTGTGCAGGAAAAAAAATAAATTGATTAATATGGTCCACTAATAATTAGTTTTTCTCTCCTGAATATTTATATGCTAGGGAGTATGAAAACAAATTAATTAAATGTCCAATTTGGTTTAAACTAATGTTAAAAGACCCTTCCAAAAATTTCCTGGATCCCTTGGAATACAAAGCTTGGGCTCTTTGAGAGTTTCCATTTTCTCCTCACTGAGGTGCTGGGCAGGGATGAGGAAAGGGGCTTAGGCCTCATGTGGGCCCTTGGATTGTTCTGGCAGGCATCCTCTGTATCAACAAGCAAGCATGCCTCATGGCCAACCCTCTGTTTTCTGCTGGTCTTCGATGCTGAGTTCTGAAACAGGTGACCTTATGGTCCCACTTTTCTGGTCTAGGCATAATCCCAGGGAGCAGTGACCATCCTGTCCTTCTGACTTGACTTCTCATACCTTATTGGCTCCTATCCTCTCAGCCTCTAACTGGCTTCTGACCAGGGTTTCAGCCACTGGCAGGGTGTATAGTTCTCCACTCAGTTCCAGACCACAAAGAATCAGATGAAGGCAAGAAATCTAGCTTCCTGACTGAAGGTACCTGACTGTTATGGCCAGGGAAGACTAGGGCAGGATTGTATACTCAATGAAACCAAAAGAGAAAATTAAATTTAAAATCAACACGCCTCCCCCTTTTGCCATATATAACATGTGCATGTTGCTGAGTTGAGGGTCTTTAGGTTTATCAGACTCTCAAAGTGATCTGTTACTCCCTCAAGGTGTTAAAAACCTCACAGAAATAAAAATATAAAAATTTAGGCACCTCCTTGAAAGGAGCAACCTAATGACAATAAAGAGGGGCTTGCTAAGGACCAAAAGAAAGTCCAGAGATGGGAGGGGAAGAAAGAAAGTGAAATGTAAGACAAACTACAGAAAAAGAGAAAAGGAATGAACAGAGAGGGTGACCTGTGGTAGCATATGCCATAAGGATGAAAGTAAGAAAAAGTTAGAAGTTTCAATGGGTTAGTAGCAACAATCTAGTTTCTAGATAATATGGAAAGTTACAGTTTCCTATCCATTGCATATGGGCTCTTTTGAGTTAAGCATGTAGAAGCAGCTTTTTATAGCTGACTAAACTATTACCTTAGTTTCACTTAAATAGAGAACTGGGAGAAGGAGCAGGATGCAGGCATTAGTGGTGATGGTGGCCATAGTGGGACAAAGTGATGGAAAAGATTTTAAGATTTAGAAGATGTTTTGTAAATAATGTAGAGCCCTAAGTAAGGTCATGGTAGAAACCAAGGTGACTTGGTATGAAAGTTTCACACAGGCTTGTGTTATAGAAATCTCTTGATTTACCTGGTTAGCCTCAACCTCTATACTTAATACTATTATGTCAAATGACATGGTGGTCCTCATAGAGACTAAAAAAGAAAAAATTGGGTAGCAAGTGTTTGTCAGTATTTACCCAGCAGTGCCAGCCATCAGCTCCGGCATCTCCAGGCATCCTGGAGAGCATGTGCCTGTGTGCTGAACTACCTGCTATACCCTTAGCCTGGCCACCTCCTTTCCTACAAGCCCATCTGCATTTTAGGGCACATACCTGGGTCACTATTCTCCTTTTCTGTTTACAAATGAGAATCTGCACAAAATTTGGGAGGTGGAAGGAAACAGAAGCTGTTATTCCCTAGGGACAGGTGTAAGCTAATAAGTGGACAGATGGTTAATAAGGTTCATAGTGGCTTCCAGGTGTATTCCTGAGTACCACCTGCTTCTGGTGTAGCTCTCCTGATCTTTGATGCTTAAGCTCTTCCAATGGTTGCATAAACTGTTCTACATAAAAACTCAGGGAGGTTCTATTTCCCTGATGGATCCCAGAATGAGGCATTGGAGCAGTGACCACCCTCAAAAATATCACTTTCTTAGCTTTAATTTTTAGTGTTAGTGATAATTAATATTACTTCTTGCTTATGTTGATGTCAAGAAGGAGATACTTTGATGTCTTAGGTCTCATTCATTTAAAATGAAGACTTAGGAGCAACTATTTAGTTAGACTACACAAATAAGAAAGTAGGAAAAATGACACAGAGAAGGGGAGGAAGGTAGATTAGTGAGAGAATTCTGGCTTTGGATAATCAAGCTTGTTTCCACTGGAATACATTTGAGGAACCATGTAGAGTGCTCCTTAGAAGTGTTCCATCAAAGTTTGTGCCAAAGGGGAACTTTTATCCACAGACATTTCTGGGGTGACATTAAATCACCTATACTTTTGGCATATCCTGACACAGATAGAGCAATCCGCCACTATGTGGAGAAAACCCTCAGACAAAGAAATAGACGACAGGAGGCACCTGAGGTGGAAGGTAGACTTTCTAGATCTGTGGAACTGACCTCTGGTGGGAGTGGGGTTAGGGGAGGCATGGGGGACATGGCTTCCCTGCAGGTCCACCAGCTTGTCTCTTCTGCTTCGCTGCAGTGACAGAGCAGAAGTCAGGGAGTAGAAGGATGAGAGAAGAGGAGAGAGGAGGGAAAGTAGATGAATGCCCTGGGAATATGAAGGCAAGCAGGGAAAATGGCTAGAATTTAGCTAATTTCTCTGAGAATATCCACACAGCACAGCTGTGTTTATTTCTGTCTTCCTTTCTCCAACACCATCTCTCTTATCTTTTCTCCCTTTGCGTTCTCTCTCTCTCTCTCTCTCTCTCTCTCTCTCTCTCTCTCTCTCTCTCTCTCTCTCCCCCTCTCTCTTTCACTCTCCCCTCCTCCTCTTCTTCTTATAATCAATTTCAATTTCAGTTAATGCTTATGACAAAGTCTGAGAAATTAACTCACTTATTTTTAAAGATCTTAGCTTATGAGTTCCCACAAAATAAAATGAGCTTTCTTCCTCTAAATGACCTCTCTCAGACTGCTTTCTCCCTCTTGGGGTAAGCAAAAACAACCACCTGCCTTCAGCAAATACACACAAAATTACCCAGTAGGTTGCCATGGAAACTAAACGAAAAGCGAATAGAGAGAGAATGCTAAATATTAAGGATTTGTTTGGCTTAATGACTGCTTTTTCAGATCTGAAATTCTTTGGTCTATGACAATGTGAACCACAGTTCCCTTTCAGAGATGCACCAGGTGAGCCCTAAAGCCATGCGTAACCCTAGATTTCTGTGAGCTTTAGCCCCACCTCTAACTCTTTTTCTCTCTTCCTGAAGCTCATAAAAGAGCAATTGCAAATGACCTCTTGTGGTGGCGTGCATTGATGGACAGGACAAAAGATTTGGAGTCAGAGGGAACTGGGTGTGCAGCTTAGCTCTGGGTGGTAATTTTCCGTTAGCATTTTGATACAGGAGACTCTTATTACCTAAGGGTATCTTAACAATTTTTATTTTGTATGTTCAAAAAGGTCTCATTTTGTTCTTAAAAGATAGTGTTTCAAAGATGAAGGAATTTTTTCTGTACTTCTTATAGCTCATGTTCAAATCTGAGATTTATTTCTTGTTAATAAACATAATTTATTTAGTGCCATAGTTAAAATATCCTGACACAAGTAATTCAGAGTGACAAGAATGCCCACCTATTTCCCATTGCTCAGAAACTTCTCAGCTAACTCATCTTCACTGATTTGGAAAGGTCCAAGGGACATTATTAGCAACTAGAGGCCCGATGCACAAAATTCGTGCAAGAGTAGGCCTTTGCAGCCACGGCAGCTGCCTCTATCCCTCCCTTGCAGCCGAGGTGGCTGCCTGAATCCTATGACTACAGCCCCAGCTTTGTCTGGAAGGTCGCCTGGAAGGATGTTTAGAAGGACATCTGATCTAATTAGTGTTTTATTATTATAGATGGTAGCACCATTATGGCAATTAGCCAAAAATCATACTTTAAGATTTCAAGAAAACAATTTTTACTGGAGTGTAGGGAGGCCTCATGCAGTAAGATTAGAATCAGAAATTCTGTGTTTGAATTTTAGATTATGGAAGTTGGACAGCTACTTATACCTTTTGTGTCTCAATTTACTTAAAAGCCAGAGAACAATTTATAAATACCTAATTGGACTGCTATGAGATTTTCTTGTTCTTTTTAAAAAAAATGCTTTGATTGTTTTCAGAGAGGAAGGGAGGAGAGAGAGAAATGGAAACATCATCGATGAGAGGGAATCCTGCATGCCCCATATTGGGGATCGAGCCAGCATCCCAGGCATGTACCCTGAACAGGAATTGAGCTCTGCCCTCCTGGTTCATAGTTCTATGCTCAACCACTGAACCATACCGGCTGGGCTAGTATTTCTTACTTTTCATACAAGCTAACATTCATGTAGCACATATTATGTGCAAGAAATCATTAAGTCTACTGTGGTATACTTAAAAAAAATAGCCACAATATTTAGTAGTTCTTCTCATCAAGAGGTAGAATCTGTTTCTACGCCCCTTGAATATGAGCTTACCTCTGTAAGAATACAAAAACTCTTCTATAATTATTAACATAAGTTCAATAAGAATCTGTTCTCCTTGTAACAGAAAACTGGAAACTGTTTATGTCATCAAGGCTTTGAATGGAATGTTTGAGAAAGACATACATGGTCTTAGATCTGACCAGGCAGCTTCAAGGAACAAAGATCGACTGACAAAAGCCTTCATGGGATAACAGCATTATATCTTGCCAGCAGCCTGACCTAAACCTCTGCACTTATCTTGCTCTGCTTTTAATATCCAATCAATTAATTAAAGGAGACAAATGACTTTAAACATCACAATTTTTAACCAGGAGATCACGTATACTGGAAAACACACCTTCATAAAAATTCTTTATCACTAAGATGAAGAGGTCCACATCCAGTACTCTAACCAATCCATGTGCTGCAACAGAGGATTTGAAATAAAAACAAGTTATTAAGAAGTAGAGAGATAACATGTGTTATAGATTGCTAGCCCAAGATTCTGGACCAGGTCTGCGAAATCTACACCTTCATTTTTCTTTTTTGACTTATTTTAGTCCCTTTTCATCTCACAACATGAGAAACCAAGCACTCACCATATTTATTGTTTTCTTTTTTCTCTTTAATTTCTGTCTGGATATCACCTTTAATCCTACTTTAAATGTCAAAATGTGTAACTGGTAGTACACAGAATCAAGAGTATTCAGTACTTGGCACCAACCCCAGAAAAGGGCAGGCCTTGCAATAAATAAATACATAATTATAAACTTTAAAAAAAACTTAAGGTAAATTGCTGAAATTACTACCAAAGAAATAACCAATCAGGAAAAACATCTTCAGATTCATTTATGTAAATTGTATTAGACAATAAAATTTCTCTAGAATATATATCAACAGAACAATGAGGCATATTCATGAGAAATACTACATCTTGCTATAAATACATAAATACCCCTCATGAAGTATAAACCTATTATACAGCATCAGAAAAGAAGCTACTTGCCTTGATTCTAAGTTACTCCAAAGGACCAGGATTTAATGTATATAGTGACCTTTTCAGTTGTTTGCCAGCAGGGATGAGTTCATTATTTTTTTAAATATTATACATTGGTTTAATAATTCTACTTTACTTTTTTATTGTTACACTCTTTGTTATACCTGTTGTTTCTCCCAGTTATGTGTATCATGGACCAGATTCCAGCTAACATGCTTGTTCAACAGATTGAACTAGCCACCCACACCTTTCCAGAAGAAGCTATTCTTCAAAACAAATTAAAGATCCTCCTTGGTGGTTGACTGATGACATCCTCTTTCTCTTTCTCACCCTCTTGTTATTTATAACTGGCCTAAACTACCTCATCACGTGCTGTAACCCTACTCTGGGGGACACGACCTTCCAAGACTAGGCTTCCTAGTAATGTGGGACAATTCCCTGGACATAAAGCAACCATGTAAGCATAATTTAAAAAGTCATGTCATTGTTCATCAATGATGCTTTCTGCAGAAGATCTTGATGAAAAGGGGCAAATGCTCAAGTAAAAATTCTGCAGTGTCCTAGATTAAATTGTGGCAGCCAGAGAGAAAGAGGAAGAAACAAAACAAGAGACTGCTCACATTCCCAAGGACATACTGAAACTGAATCAACTTCCCAGGCAGCTCTTCCAGTCATTTTCTAGGTCGAATAGCTGACTACCAGATGCCATGGCATCCTGCTTATGCAGGAATTTGCTAACCTGTTGCCCACGACCAACCCAGCAGCAAAAGTACTTCTTTCTTGTGGGAGCTTTACTATTCCAGAACTTCATCTTCCACCCTCTGTATCTATCACCAATATAAATTCTTTCACAACGAATTACACCTTTCTTCCCTAAACTTTTTGATTATGAATGAGTTCCCACCTCCACTTTAGGACAGCAGGCATACTTGTCTTGTCTTCTACCTTCAGCCCTGCTGCTGATGGTTTAGACTGCATGCCCCAGGACCTGGTCCTTTTTCTGGCTAACATGTGACTCAATGAACCTGTTTGTAGGACAATTTTTGTTTAACAGATATATATGTATGATAAGAACTTATGTCTAAATAATCTAAACTATTTCTTTCAGGTAGACTAAGATTAAAATTGTAAGTACTGAGTAAACAGTGGTCATAGTTTTTTTTAATTAAAAATAATATTTTTAATATATTTTATTGATTTTTTACAGAGAGGAAGGGAGAGAGAAAGAAAGTCAGAAACATCGATGAGAGAGAGACATCGATCAGCTGCCTCCTGCATGCCCCACAGTGGAGATGTGCCCGCAAGCAAGGTACATGCCCCCAACCGGAATCGAACCTGGGACCTTTCAGTCCGCAAGCCAACACTCTATCCACTGAGCCAAACCGGTCTTGGCTAAAAATAATATTTCTTAATTGTCATAAAATAATGGTGCATCTTATCAATGGCATTTCATGTTAGATAAAACATGGCATTTTGGACCCAAAACTATATACTCCTCAATGTCCTCTAGTCTGGGGCCAGCAGTGAGTGGATGCTGCGTCCGCTGTGTTAATTTAGGGCCCCCAACATAAACACTCAAATGCCTTTCTGTGGATTGTTAAAACTCTCATTCACTAAATTATTTTTCTTCTTGGGTAAAGTTTCTAGAGACACATAAAACTCAATGTATTGAGATAGTAATATCCTTTACCTTTCTAGTATAGATGAACTAATTTTAGTATATAAGTTAGGCAGTCATTTGGTGAGGTGTGACAAGTAATTTCAGATTGCATTTTAAAGCATTCTGGCTGAGCTATCAGGCTCAAAAGTAGGTCAGCTTGCTATGGCTAAGGAATAGAAGAAGGGAAAAGGGGCCCCGCCAAAGAACAGGGGGAGAGAGCTGAGCTAATCTTTGCTTACCCTCTATTTTGTTTATGGTCCATTTGGGGCTGGAGGTTAAATGTTCTTCCTTTCCTGCACGGTAGCATAAAGATTTGTAGAGTTTCACTGGAAATGCAAACCTGGGCTGAGGACCTAACATAGAGCTAAACCTGGGGAGAGTAGTCCTTTCTCCTCTGACTGTACAGGTACATCTAACTGAAATGAGAATTATAATAGTATTGCTATCTTCTTCTAATTTTATGAAGTCCCTTGTAAGAAAATAATATACAAAGAATTTATCTCTATATTTTCTTATTTAATTTTCACCATAAACCTATAAAGTTTACCCTCCCCCAACCTTAAATATGAAAAATAAAAAACTAAGGCTAACGTAAGTTAAATAATTTGCTTAAGGATATATAAATAGTATGTATGTAACTATTAGTATAACTAAGTCTCTATCTCAGAGCCTATGTTTTAGAACTCTAGACTTTTATCTAAAAAGATAAGGTTTCTTTTGGGGGGGCGTTGGCTGCTGTGGAGGTAAAATAAAATTGTAGGAGACATAATACAGGTGATTGCATACATGCACTCTGGGAGTGGTACCATATATTCTGGCAATGGAATCCTCCAATCCCTTGATATACTTCCGTTCTTCTTGTGAGCCTGAATGTGAGAGGTCTACATGATTACGTGACATCCATTCACTGCAATCACAATAGAAAAGTATTTAACCTCCTTAGAAATCTTAGACTAACTTTATGAACTGTAACAAAAAAGGTAGGACTCTGGTATGGCTGGATAAATCTGGGTTTCAGCTGTTCTAAATCCAGGTAATTAAAATCCAGATGATCTTTCAAGACTAAATACAATAACAAAATCTTTCCCCATTAAGAAGCAAAATTTCTAGAGAAGAAAAAAACTGTAAGAAAAAATATACAGAGTTTATTATGTCTTCCTGTTTTTAATTTGTTCTCAAAAGGAAGAAATGTGCTTTAAAATGTCAAATGTAGAAACAAAAGAAAGAATATTAAGTATCAACAAACTCCTGGTCAACTGAATGACCACAATAATTAGCTCATCATTTGATTAGTCTATTAGTAATTTTCCCTGGAGAACTTATACAGCTCGTTGGTGTCTTTCCTCTAGGTTGCATCCTGATCCCATCCTTTGAATTTTATCAAACAGATTTTAAGAGGAGGTAAGGAGGCCAAGCCCAGGAACGAGAGAGCCATTTTCCCTAGATATAGAACAGAACTGACAGCAGGCTTCCCTCCTTTACCTTGTACCATATCCTAGTCCTCCTGCAATGCCTCAAAGTCTTGAACCAAATAAGTATGCAGAACCAAGAAGAAAACAGCACCATCCACACCTTGCTCTTCCACTTAAACGCTTCACCTCTTAGCACAGTGGCCCAAATTGTAAAATTTTGAGGATGCCATTATGTTCTTGACTAATGTTAGCATTCCTCCTTTGGGATGAAGTATGAAGGGATATGTAGAGAAGCCCTTGGAGAGTAATGAGAACACTTGATCCATGAGAATTAGAATAAACACCATAAGAAAAACCAATTTGGAAGAATTTTCAGACAACAGTCTTATATGTGCTAATATTTTCTGTAAGAAAAAAAAAGTTAGAAAGTTAAAGTAAAAAGGTCAGTGTACTGCAGTTTTAAAATTTGAATCTTAAGAAAGGATACAACCTGAGTTCAAATCCTAGTACCATCCTTTATTAGCTCTATGACTGTGGGCTAGTAATTTGACTTTTCCAAACCCAAATGTTTGCTTCTCTAAATTAAAAATTATATAGCATAATTTATTCTTAGCGTCCTTATGATGTTTAAGTGGAAGATTTCATATAAGGCATGCAGCAAGTTGATAAATAAGAAGTATTCAATATTAACTATGGTAATAATGCTTTTGTCCCCATATTCCCATTCATCAAATAAATATTGAATGTTTTTATTGTACCAGGCATTATATTAAGAAGTTCTGGGATTACCCAAATGAAAACATCAGGCATGGGGGTGTTTGGCTTGTAGCATCTTTCGTCCTATTGTGGATACATTTATTCTGAGCAAGGTGAATGGTCCTGTCCACTTCAGCTGTCCCATAGGTCTGCTTTAGAGGTAGGAGAGGAAATTTTTTCAATTAAGGGTACATGAGTGCCTCCTTCCAGTGCTAGAATAATAATAGCAATGAACACTTTTTGATGCCTATTGTGAACTAGGTATCATTCTAAATATTTTATCTATACTAACTTTTTTAATGCTCACCAAATATATTGTGCATTATATATTACTAGTAGCCCTGCACATGAATCTGTGCACCAGTAGCTCCAGTAGCTTGCTGCTGCCCTCCTGTAGCTCCCTCAATAGCTCGCTGCCCTGCCCCCTCCTATAGCTTTCCACAGCCTGCTTATAGCTCGCTGCCCCACCCTTCTACCAATCCGTGATCTGGTCATTACATGGTTGGTCATTAGCTTCACGGCATAACGACCATTTGCATATTACATTTTTATTATATAGGATTATCTGTATTTGGAAATTTAAACAAGAAAGTTCAATAAGTTGTCTCATGCTATGTAGCTCATAGGGAGCAGAACTGTGATATTCTGTGCTCAAGTTCTGAATTCCGAGTCCTGAGCACACTCTTCAAATCCAATGGCCTAGTAGTAAACCATGGATTTTTAAGCACTTCAAATAGTAGTGGTGGGTGAGGTCTATCCTTTACCCACCTGCAAAAAGTCTCATTTTGGAACAACAGTATAGCTAATAGATTCTTCACTTGACTTCCTGAAAAGTTGTATCTCTTCAAAATATGAATGGAGAGATGGATGTAATTTAAACTCATTAGGTGAAATTGGCTGTAAGGTAAAAAGCAAAATAAGCCATAGGAGAAAAATTACTGTCAACCCTAGAATCAGTTGTGGCTACATAGGAGAAGACTAGAGACAGTTGAAAGGAGACAAGCTTTCAAAGGCCTATCAGAGAAAAAAAGGCATGTTATTAGGGCCTTAAAAACTAAAGAGTACAATTTTTAAGAGAGTTCAAAGCACTCATAAAACATGATTTCAGTTGTGTAACTATTTACAATTTCAGTTAAGAATTATACATAAGCTGGAGGGAAGTCAAAGTCAAGGGCAGATAAGACTAAGTGTCACAAAACAGCATCTGAAGAAGCTGAGGTGTATGGAAATGTCTTGGGTTACCCAAATGAAAATATCAGGGGACTCACTGAAAGGCTCCCCTAATCATGTTCATAATGAAAATAAGAGAGGGTCATGGCCAATTGCTTTGTGTCAATGATACGACATACATGTATCATATACACTCACACATGCACACTTACTTTTTTTTTTTTACTTTTCATGTAATTTAATTTTTTTTCTGTCAAGGAGAACAAAAGGGTTTGAATTTTATATCTCATCAGACTAGGCACCTGATGAGGTTATAAAATTCAAGATGAGTGCACTATTTTCTTCTTTTTAAAGGCAGAATAGTATTCCTTGTATGTAAATACCACATTTCTTTAATCATTCATTTGTCAATTAGTTAAGTGGTTTCCACATCTTAGCTATTGTGAATAGTGATGCATTGAACATAAATAGGAGTGCTAATGTCTCCTTAAGATGATGATTCAATTGTGGGGACAAATACCAAAAAGTGAGATTGCTGGATACGGTAATTCTATTTTTAATTTTTTTGAGGAAGATCCATGCTGTTTTCCAGAGTAGCTGTATCATTTTATGTTCTCACCAACAGTGTGCAAGGGTTCCAACTTCTCTACATTCTTGTTAATAATTGTTTTTTGTTTTTTTGATAAGAGCTATTATGACAGGTGTGAAACAACATTGATGAACCTTGAGGATATTATGTTAAGTGAAATAAGCCAGTACAGAAAAACAAACACTGCATGATTCCATTTATATAAGGTATCTAAAGTAGTCAAATGTGTAGAATCAGAGAGTGGAATGGTGATTGCCAGAGGCGGGGTACAGGGAAAAATGAGGAGTTATTTATTCAACTGGCATAAAATTTCAGTTAAGCAAGATGAATCAAATCTATAGACTTGCTGTACAACAATGTACCTACAGTCAACCTACTATATTGTAAACTTGAAATTTAGATCTCATATTGTGTTGTTATCACTATAAAATAAAACTTGAAATAACCCAAAATGAGTTTAGAAATTTAAGTTATCAAACCCTTAGATGAACTTATAGTATTTTGATTTATATGAATTATATTTCAAGATACTGAGCTGGGGGAGGAGAAAGTATTAGTAATCTACTTGAAATCGGTTCCAAAAGATTGAAGATAAGGAAATATATTTATAGTGATCTCCAAAGGGAAGAAAGTGTATCACATAAATGGTAAGTTGCTAAACTTAACAAGACTGGTGAGAGTTCTTGCTACTGTTTCATAAATAATAATTCTTTCTGGGTTGTTTTCACCTTACTCAGAGAGGACAGAGGCAAGAAGGAGGTTGAGAATGTGGCTTACACAATAGATATCTTCAAATATTTGAAGAGTTGTCAGATGGAAAATAAATTATATTCATACTGCTCAACTCAGTGGTTGCAACAAGGACCTAAGGGTTAGAGGCAGATAAAATTGGATTCAATATACAAAAGATCTGTATAATATTCAATTAATGAGTTCCTGAAACTGGAAATTCATGTTCTGTGTATTGTAAATGAAATTCAAATTATTTCATCTTATTTGTAACCTGGATATTCTGAGATTACAAGACTAGACAATTTTATAAAACCGGTTCCAACCATAAAATGTGCATATAACAATGTCAAATTTTTTTCCTTCGTCACAGTTTTAAACTGACCAGATGGTTACTAAAAAATAATTTCTGGCCCTAGCTGGTTTGTTTCAGTGGATAGAGCATTGGCCTATGGACTGAAAAGTCCTGTGTCTGATTCCAGTCAAAGGCACATGCCTAGGTTGTGGGCTCAATCCCCTGTAGGGGGCATGGAGAAGGCAGCCAATCAATGATTCTCATCATTGATGTTTTTCTCTCTCTCCCTCTCTCTTCCTCTCTGAAATCAATAAATATATATATTTTAAAAAAACTATTTCTGCTTAATCTGCCACGAAAGTAGATATTTCAAAAGTAATTTAAAAAGCAAATTAACATACAAATGGGTAAGAATTCCCCATATTCTAGATCAGTGGTTGGCAAACCATGGCTGGCGAGTCATATGCGGCTCTTTGGTCCCTTAAGTATGATGGCTCTTCTGCAAATTACCAAAGCCTGGGCATCTGTTGTGAATAAGTGGTGTTAGAAGAAGTGTAAGTTTAAAAAATTTGGCTCTCAAAAGAAATTTCAATCATTGTACTGTTGATGCTTGGCTCTGTTCACTAATAGTTTGCCGACCACTGGGCTACACTATCTTCAAATTGCAACTTAATGTAAAATTTAATTTAAAACTAGTTTATTTTTGGTGTATGCTTCCCTGCTCCCCTAAAGCTAAAAATAAATACCGAAATGTAGTTATTACAAATCATGGCATGTTAGTCTCATAAGTGACATAATGTAACAATTTCTGCATTCTTAGCCTATCAACAAGTATAAGCTAATGTCAATTATCAAATCATTTAAATGCGACTTACATAGGTTAAATTTTGACACAGCCCAAATCATCATCTATATCTGATCTGGAATAGATTTTTAAATGCATGCCTAAGAGCACAAAAAGGAGAATTAATACAGTAGTAGTAACACAAGATTACATTTAAGCAAAGTAAATATTCCCATAACCAAAGAAATCTAAAGGAAGGATTCTTTTTAACTATAGTAAATGCTTTAAGAAGATGAAGGATGAGACTTGATATGCAGTCTAGGCTGATAAGCTGTTATTGAGACTCTCAGCTGTGATGACAAATGACATCTATAAATCTTAATAACTTCTAACTGCTGTATCCCTTTCTTTGGGCAAACTGTCAAAATAATAAATTCAACAGAAAAGTCTCCTAGAGTGAGTAAATAATTTTTAAACTCTCTCACTTCCAATGTTCGTAATTTGAGATTTTATTTTTGCATTGTGTACCTTTCATGTATTTAGCATCTTCTTCATCCTCAAAAACCTTTAGAAGCACCCATTCCTATTGCTCTCTTTTGTTGTCCTTGTTTTACAAATAAGCCATAAAGAAGTTTTATAATGTAAGGCTCAGCATTAGAACTAGAATCAAGGTATTTTACTACTGGATTCAATATATCATCTAGCACACTACATTTTCTGCCACAACTTTATTAGTAAAAGCCATTTTGAGTCAATCCAGACTTGCAAATTGTCATGTGCCCGGTATCCCAGGGATAAAAAAGAAATTATGAAGAAGATAGCATGGTAAAGAAATTAGAATATTTATTATTATAAAAACCTTCCCTCAGCCTTCTCAATTTTTATATTTCCTTCATTTTTCAGTCTAAAGCTCTATTTACACTGCAGTTATTTTCAACTACCTCCTTTATTATCATTGAAAATATCTTTCCCCATGAATCAAAATGATAGCTCTGAAAACAATATGTGGCTCTCATAGCTTTATGGAGAAAATGTTTCCCAAAGCACTTCTTTCCAGAGAAGATATTCAAGTTACCTGCACCATTTTAATGGCCACTTATGCAATGTCCTACTCTGAAAGATGGAAAATATTTTCTCTCCCCGACCATTTCACAGTCTGAATTCCTACTTCATTTCCAATGTTGTTAAATTAATTCAGACCCTTATCGTATTGTGCCTCAAATAATCTTCTAACTAATTTTCCCAGGTCCAAAAGGAATTCTCTGCTTTTGTACCCTTATATGTAAAGTGAAGAATAAGAATCTTTCCTCTTTCTAGATTGTTGTGGGAAGTAAATGAGTGAATTTACAAAAATCATTTAGACTAGTATCTGGCACATAGTAAGCACTAAATAAATGTTAACCCTATGTAAAGTTTCATCCACTATACTGCAAAAGCTGATCATTTTACAATAAAATTTAAGTGTGTCCAGAATTCACCACTTCCCATCTCTTCCAATGTTGCCATTCTGGTCCAAGCTACTATCATTGCTTGCCTAGATAATTGCAATAGTGCCTTTTTAAAAATTAATCTTTATTGTTGAAAGTATTATAGATGTTCCCCATTTTCCCTATTGACCCCTTCTAGGCCGCACCCAAGGCCCTGCCCCAGGCCTTCATCATCCTATTGTCTGTGTCCATGAGTTATACATATGTGCATATAAGTTATTTGGTTAATCTCTTTCTAACTACCAGCAGCTTCTTTATTGGTTTTGGTCTCTCTGCTTCTGCTCTTGACCCTACAGTCTGTGCTTAGCTGGTCCTTTTGAATTTTAAGTTGGATCATGTTGCTCCTCTGCTCCATATTCTCTCTCTCTCTCTCTCTCTCTCTCTCTCTCTCTCTCTCTCTCTCTCTCTCTTCTTTCTGGTTTCCAAATATAAACCAAATCTATAAGGCCCTGCACAGCTCTTGACCCCCTTTCCATTACTTCCTTGACCTTATCTCCACTTCCACATGCCCTAGTTTCCTTGAGTCCAGCCTCACAGGCTTTTTCAAGATTCTTCACACAAGTCAGGCCTGCTCCCACCTAAGGGCCTTGGGACCAAAGATCTCCTCTGCCTGTGCCATTTTCTCCTTTCTCCCCTACAATCTGTGCCACTTATTCCTTTAGTGCTTTCAAATCTTTGAGTACTTTATTTCAAACTGCAACTCTTCCTACACCCCAGAATTATTTATTCTTCTTAGTCTGAGCTATAGTTCTAATGGCACATCTGGCTTATAA
>PVJN01025902.1:0-29486 GCA_004026805.1 Lasiurus borealis | reverse complement strand
ACCATACACAAAAAGAAAATTCAAAATGGATAAAGGACTTAAATGTAAGATGGGAAACCATAAAAATCCTACAAGACGCCATAGGCAGCAAAATAGCAGACATATGTCATAGCAATATCTTTACTGACACAGCTACTAGGGAAATGGACACTAAGGAGAAAATAAACAAATGGGACTACATAAAAATAAAAAGCTTCTGCACAGCAAAAGAAACCATCAACAAAATAACAAGAAAGCCCACTGCATGAGAAAACATATTTGCCAATGATATTTCAGATAAGGGTTTAATATCCAAAATTTACAGAGAACTCATACAACTTAACAAAAGGAAGATAAATGATCCAATCGAAAAATGGGCAAAGGACCTAAATAGACATTTTTCAAAAGAGGACATACACAAGGCCGAGAGACAAGAAAAGATGCCCAAAGTCACTAATCATCCGGGAGATGCAAATCAAAACAACGAGATACCATCTCATACCTGTCAGAATGCAATCACCAACAAATCAACAAGTTGCCGAAACTGGTTTGGCTCAGTGGATAGAGCGTCAGCCTGCAGACTGAAAGGTCCCAGGTTCAATTCCGGTCAAGGGCATGTACATTGGTTGCAGGCACATCTCCAGTAGGGACGTGCAAGAGGCAGCTGATCAATGTTTCTCATCAATGTTTCTAACTGTTTTCCCTCTCCCTTCCTCTCTGTAAAAAAAATCAATAAAATATATTTTAAAAACAACAACAATAAAAACACAAATCAACAAATGACAAGTCCCAGCAAGGATGTGGAGAAAAAGGAACCCTTGTGTACTGCTGGTGGGAATGAAGACTGGTGCAGACACTGTGGAAGACAGTATCAAGTTTCCTCAAAAAGTTAAAAATGAAACTTCCATTTGACTCAGGGATCCATCCCACTTCTAGGACTATATCCCAAGAATCCAGAAACACCAAACAGGAAGGATATATGCACCCCTATGTTCATAGCAGCACCATTTACAATAGCTAAGATTTGGAAACAGCCTAAGTGCCTATAAGCAGATGAGTGGAATAGAAAACTGTGGTATATTTACACAATGGAATACCATGCCTCTATAAAAAAGAAGGAACTTTTACCATTTGCGACAGCATGATGGAACTGTAGAGTGCCAGAAACCAATAATTGTCTCACTAATAGAAAAGTGTGGACAAGGAACCCGGAAGGCTGGTCAACCTTGAAGCTCTGAAGAGTCAAAGCCAGCCACCCTCTGTCTAATTGAGACTATGAACTTCCCCATCAAATAATCATGTAAATCCTTACTGATAAGATAATTTATTTGTTACTAGAATTGCCTGCTTCAGGGCAAAGGCTGTATCCCAAACCTGAATAAAAGGGATGGCAAGGCCAAAGGAAGGGGGTAGTCTTCTCACGAGAGCAGTGGTTCTCAACCTTCCTAAGGCCTTGACCCTTGCATACAGTTCCTCATGTGGTGGTGACCCCCAACCATGAAATTTTGCTACTGTTATGCCTTGTGATGTAAATATCTGCATTTTCCGATGGTCTTAGGCGACCCCTGTGAAAGGGTCATTTGACCCCCAAAGGGGTCGCGACCCACAGGTTGAGAACCACTGCACTAGAGGAAGGCTCTCACCTTGCCCCCCAATGTAGCCAAATTAATGCTTTTCTAGTCTCTCTTTTCGTTTGCATATGGCCTCCTCCAGATCCTGAACCCTGAACCAGGAACCCTGAACCAGGAACCCTGAACCACACGGGACATGAAAGAGGTTCCCACAGTAGAGCATTATGCTAAGCAAAATAAGACAGTCGGAGAAAGATAAATATCACATGAGCTCACTCATATGTGGGATATAATGATCAGCATAATTTGATGAACAAAAACAGATCCAAAGACAAATGGCAGGGGAAGGGGGTTGTTAGAGAGCAACCAAAGGAGTAGTATGCATGCATGTTAGCATAACCAATGAAAACAGACACTGGAGCAGTGGGAGCTTGCCCGGGGTGGAAATGGAGGTGGGGGTGGGGGAGGGACAAACAGGGAAAAAGAAGACAAATGTAAAACTTTAGACATTAAATAAATTTTTAAAAAATGAGATAAGTAAAATACAGTGTAATGAATGCTATGTGGGACACTGCAAGGGACTCTGACAGAACTGGGCAACCTGACCTACTTGAAGTGGTCAGGAAAGCCTTCCCAGTAGAAATTATTTTCAGCTGACATGAAGACTGGTTAAGACTTAATCCAAAATTGGGGAAAGTGAGAGTGAACAGTTGAGGGGAAACCTGGAGCAGAGGAAATAGTATGTTGGAAAGTTCAAAGGCAATAAATAAGATGAATAACAGCAGTTATGACAAAATTAATAATAAATAATATTGACTCTTACTCTGAGTCAGATAATTACCCCTATTTGATACAAAAAAAATGGAGACATAGAATACTGAAGTAATTCTCCCAGGATCACACAGCTAAAAGCTAGTGGGGTTAGGCTAAATCGAGGAACTTGGCAATAGTTCTACCTATTTACACTATACTACAAAAGTTCCTGTCATGCTTCAAGAAACTGAAGTTTTAGTCCATGTAAAATGTAAGGGAGATGCTGTTAGGGTCAGATAATGGTGGGTATGGTAAGCCCTTTTACCAGATACTTCCCATGCCCTCCTCACATCCTCCTGACCCAGTTTTTCTTCTACCAGTCATGGCTACAGCAACCTGGTAGCACCTGCCTGAGCTGTGCCTGGTATCTTGCTTTCCCAGGGCTGCTTTTCTGAATTTGCAACATAGAAAACCTGGATATGACAAGGAGTTAACACCCCCTGCCATGGCCCTGCCCAATGGGGCTCAGAAACCAGGAGGTAAAAAGCTCCCTTTTCCTTCCTTGTGTGGACACTTGTGAGGAGTAGAGAGGCGATCGACACTATTCCTCTGAAGGTCAAGAGGGATCAGCCCCAGGTGCCCAGAGCAGTGACCAACTCCTACTTCATTCTTCCTAGCCCTGCTCTCCAGTTTTATGTGGCCAATTCCTAAAAAAAAACCTTCTACCTATAAACACAAAAAACAAAAAAAAACACACATCTACACACAAATCCTTGTTTCAGACTGCCTTCTGGGGTAACCAGGTTGAGGCAGACATGTTTGACAGGTGTTTATCCTACAAGCAGTCAAAGAAAACATCTTTTTAAAAAAAACCATACCCACTGTCTCACACAAAACAAGAGCTTGAGGGTGGGGAACAAATTCAGAAAACTGACAGCTTGATAAAGGTTCCCATAATTCTCTTACTACCATTATGTCAGGAAGTTTTCTCAGTACAGCCCACTAAAAGAGTCCATATTCTTTCTTCTGCCCCTTCAGGTATGGGCTAGAAAAATGGCAACTGCTATGGATCGTCTAAGATCTGGGCCCACTTCTGCGGCCACGGCATCCACAACACTATTTCTCCCATCATCTTGTAGGCTCTTCTCGCGTCTTCTAGAGCCCAGAGACTTATAGCTGTCCTCCCTGCTGGTACTTGTGGAAGTACACTAAATCTTAAAACCAAAAATAATGTTGAAGATCAGGAAATAAATGGACCTGATGGGTGACTTGTTTTAAAGCATTTTTGGCTTTTCTCTCTTCTGAATAAGATGTTTTAATTTTTCACTCATTATGATATAGACAAATTCCAAACGTAGTACTATCATAGCCAGAAATTTTTCATATAAGTAACACTGGCAATAACACTATACATATGGCTTAAGGAAGTTCAGTTTCTGTAATATAGAATTAAAAGTAAAAGTAAATTAAAAGTTTGCTCTCAATATTAGAGTAAGTTACCTAAAAAGGATAGCATGTATATTATTTATTGTTCATAATAACTATAACATTCATTGTCATATATCTGGGAACAAATGGGATACTACGTAGCCTAAAATAGTTTGCTGAAAGGTCAGCTATAGTAATTATGCCTTAATTATTACACAGACTTAATGGGTAAATTGTTAACAAAAAGATAGCAGACTATAATGTGTCTAATTCTTAAGCTAATTAAGCAAAATAGACTCCAAATTTAAAAAAAATTATCTTATGGTAATTTTAATCAAATTTATTCTTACATACGATAGCCATTAAACTGCAGTGTTTGCTTGAAACTATTACATATTAAAAATAAGAGAAGTGTAAAAGTACTGTCACTATGGTATTTACAACATAATTAGGATTTGATTAACATATACAAAATGGCTTAAAAACTATTACCATTATCATATCTTACCTGTATATATCAGACTGACTATATTCATAAAGTTTCTTTTCCAGGTCCAATCTCTTCTTTTCACTGTAGTACAGAAAGAAATATTTTATAAATAATTATAATGATAATAGGATATTAAATTTAGAATATGATCGCCTTTGAAATCACACTTTTGTGAGAATGCTTCTCTGGTCTCTCTAAAAAGCAGAAAATGATGGCTGTATTTGAAACTCAAAACAAAATTATTTAGCAGTCACCAGGAATGTCAAAAAAAGCAAAGAAGACACTAACACAAAGCAGAAAGAACAAGCTTCTCAAAGTAAATGGGAAATGCCATAAGAAAAGGCTGGGAACCAGGTTTATTCATTCAACAAGTATTTCTTGCCAGGCAATAAGTTCTAGGCCTAGAGACTCACATGGTGAACAAAGCAACCAAGAACCCTGTCATCAGGAGCTGACATTCTATGGGGAAGGACAGACAATAAACATACAAATACATAAGATGTAATATGGCCAGATATCTCTGAGACTGGGGGCACATCAGGACTGGACATGATGATTCCACAAATCCACCTTGGACTAAAGACTGTTGGTTTGCTCTGCTCCCAACCAGTCAAGTTTGGGCAGAGCCAAGTATCTGAGTTAGGAATAGGTCTCTGAAAAATAAACCTGGCCTCAAAACACTATTACTTCAAATGTGTGGGATTTTCTTTATATAACTTTGTGATATCACTATGATTTGTTATTAACTGCTATTCCCTGGAGCTACCACCAGTAAAGACTTAGCCTGGATGTTCAGGTCAGTGCTGGAAATAAGCAAGGAGAAAGCTTACCCTGCACACCCATCCTGGGCAAGAAGCGGGGGAAACAGGAGAGGGCAGCAGCCAAAACCAAGAAAGGGGTAAAACTGAATGGGAAACCATCCCAATCTTCAAAAGAGCCCTTGGAAGGTTTACCCACAGAGGGCTCCGCATGACCACCACCAAAGTTCTAGCTTTAATCTTGTCTAATTGAGATCACATTGCTAATCTAAGTAAACATTAACTAAAGGCCAAAAGAGAAATCATATAATATCTGAGAGGAAAATACTATAAAAAATACTGGGAATCAAAGGCAAGGAGTTCAATAGAAGGTGAGCTAAGGTTGTTCTCTTGAAGGGGCTGAGCCCACATTCTATTTATGAGCTCATAATTCATTTGTTTTTCTTTCAGATAATTTTTCCTTAAAAGAAAAAGCCGAAATTTACTTTGTTGCTACATAATAGGTTAAATTTCATTGTTTAGCACAATTTAACTGAAATTCTTTTAATGGAAAAATGGTATACAAAATCCAAACACCTAATCTTTGTTTGGGGAATATAACCTATTCCTTAGTTGGGGGTATGCCTATGTTAAAAAAAAAAAAAAAAGATTAAAAGGAAAAACTTATAAAAACACAATTTTGAAAAAAATATTTTTATTGATTTCAGAGAGGAAGAAAGAGAGAAACATCAATTATGAGAGAGAATCATTAATTGACTGCCTCCTGCATGTCCCCTACTGGGGATTGAGCCCACAACCTGGACATGTGCCCTAAATGGAATCAAACCTGGGACCCTCAATCCACAGGCCAACGTTCTATCCACTGAGCCAAGCCAGCTAGGGCTAGAAACACAATTTTAAAATGAATAGTTTCTCATAGGTTTTAGGTAATAAGACTGAACTTAGAAGAGAAATGAAAGAAATATGGTAAAATTGCAATTAATGAAGAATGAATGACTGGACAGTGTAATTTGTCATTAAACTACAAAGACAAAGAGACTCTTAAATGCATCTATGACCTGGTGGCCTTGGTGTCATGCTTCATATCTGTGGTGTTCCTGTCAAGAAAGTATGACCAGTCTGGTCATGAAGAAACATCAAGTAGACTGAGTTGGAGGATCACCCTCTGGAATGTAAGTTGTACTCTGTGAAACTCTCAGGAACATGAAAAACAGGGGAAGATTGAGGAACAGTTCCAGACTGGCAGAGACTACACAGGCATGGCAACCAAATACAACAAGGGTTTGATTCTAAAATTAAATAGAATACTTATAATTCTAAAATTATTCAGAAAAGACTGATAATTTTAGATAGATAAGTAGATACAGAAAAAGAAAATGTAATAAAATACTGAGTTGAGGAACCTAGGTGAGGAGAATATTAGAGGTCTTTGTCCTACTTTCCAAGTCTTCTGTAAACTTGAACTTTAGTATAATTTTTAAAATTCACCTATGACTTCTAGTGAAACAGGACCACAGACTGGAAATCCATCAGCTCCCAAGCAACAAATTCTTTTTATTTTATAGAAACATTGATGAGAGAGAAACATTAATCAGCTGCCTTCTGATTCCATCCCTACTGGTTCCAGGGTTGCTTCACAGCCAGGCTATATCACAATTGAGCTGTTTTGCACTCAACCAAGTATATGCCCTTGACCAGAATTGAATCTGGGACCCTTGGGTCTGCAGGCTGACATTCTATCCGAGCCAAACTGGTTAGGGATCTTTTTATTTTTTATTTGTATTGATTTCAGAGAGGAAGGGAGAGGGATAGAATTATCAATGACGAGAGAGAATCACTAACTGTGTCTCTTACACAACCCCTACTAGAGATTGAGCCCACAATTCTGGCATGTGTCCTGACCCAAAATCGAACTGTGACCTCCTGGTTCATAGGTCCATTCTCAACCACTGAGCCACATCGGCTGGGCAACTATTTATTTTTAATAATGAATGTTAATAATGAATAACTTTGTTCCTGCTTAACCTTCTGTAGATACTGGTCATTTGGACCAATTCAATACCAATAGGAATTCCTATTTGGAGTGGCAAAGAAGGAAACTTTATTCAATGCAAAACAGCTCAATTGTGATACATCCTGGCTGTGAAGCAACCCTGAAACCAGCCCCTCTCAGGAAACACAGCTCTGTTGTGCTCTTCTATTGTCTGATCCACTCTGCTCCTGCCAGACTAGACATCTTTGGTGTTTCACCTCAGCAAGGGAAACAGTCTTGGGTAGAAAGGGCAAATGAGCTCTCAAAGGAATTCAGAAGGAACCTGGCCTATATGGATAGAAGTCCCCACCTCTGACCCATAATTGGTCGATTCTCATGTAAATGAGTACACCAAGTCTTCAGTTTGATTGGTCCAAAAGGCACTATCCTGATTGGTCAGAATAGAGCTGCTCTGGTTGGTTGGAGCTGCACAGCTCTGACTGGATGGGAAAGCTTCAATCTTATTGGTTAAAATAGGATTCCAGAGACTGCTTTGTCAGGGCTGGCTCCGATAGCAGGAACACAGTTCAGGCAGATAGTTCAGTTCACAAGCAGGCAGTTCAGTGCAGATCTCTCCCTGAAGGGCAGTTTGAATAAGAGGTCCCTAAGTAGAAACAGCTGCTAGGCTCTGTTTTTGTTGTTGTTTCAGTTTGAGCCCCGTTAGTCACTAGTAGCCCTTCTTAGTAGGTTTCTTTTTTCTCATGATTTACAATACAGACATCTGCTGGCCATACTTTTTCTCTATCGTGATACTTCATACACTGAAAAGCCACAATCAAACACCTCTTGGCCTCCTATTCCAGGTAAAATTATTATAATCTCATCAATTCTTCAACCCAGGCCCAGTTTCTAGCCTCCTCACCCACCTCTAAATGCTGTCTTTCATATATGTTTTAAATTTAAGACTTAAAACCAATAAAAAGCCAGAGAAAGGTGTATTGGAGGATTCTCTTGCAATTTCTACTTGTTAAATCTTTATTTCAGCATCTTTGAAACATCAGCCCTGGGATGGGTACCCATAGTCCGTGGTTTCAGTCACTTGCATCCCCATCCCCAAACTTTTTAAGTTTTACACAGCTGGGCAGTCCTTAAAGTGTAGCCATGTTTACTTTTCTCTTTTTAAGCCACTAGTTATTCTGCATTTGTCTCAATACCATCTCCGACTTCACGCAACAAATATCTCTGTCAATTTCTGAACTGTTATAATATCTCACCCTGAATCAATAATGGCATTGAAAAAACTGGGTCTGGTTAATGGGCCTCTTAAAGAAACATTTTTATATAATTGCAAGAGTCAATTCCACTTATATGTTTCTACCATGCTTGCAGCACTATACAACACTATAACAAGTCACTTCACTAGGCTCTTTCAGATTCAATGATTGACTTTTACTACAGTGCAGAGAAAACACTGTATACAAAAAGGAGCAATTTTAGAATATAAAATCGCATCTATATGTGACTACAGCTAAGATAATTTGAGTTACAAATACACCAGTTACAAGAGGAAAGCCCATTATTAGACCAGCTAACATAGCAATGACCTACGTCAATGAGGGCTGAGAAAGGACAAGTTTTTTGTTTTTTTTTATCTTGTACTCCTAGGAAATTTTTTATAAAGCAGCTGCGAATATCCAGGATTGCAGCCTTTAAAATTACTTGAGTTTTAAGAGACAATGGCCCTTTGATTCCTGGGATTGGTTAAAAAAAAGGGGGGCGGGGCAGATGGGGAAGGTATTTGAACACTCAAATAGAAAGCAATGATATTCAGTTTGCTCTGCAAAACTATCCTTTTCAACTCTTTTACTCCGAGGCTCTTTAGTGAGGCAAAAAGAAAACCTGTGCCCTGACTTTATATATTAATCAAGGCTTATTTCTGGTGAAGAACTAATGTTCAAAGAAGTTGAATGACCTATTCAAGGTGACATAACTGTTCATGGACTAGAACCCAGGTTTCCACGGTTCTATTGCAGTTTTCTCTGAATTCAAAGTGATTTGCCGCTATATTTATTAATTATGTGCTAGAGTTAGTTACAGTTTTTTAAAATAAAAAAGTGAATATGCAGAAACAAAACTGTACTGACTTAAAAATAAAACAAACCTCCAAATCCAGAACCATGAATAGGTCATACAATGCGATTCAAATTCGTTATATTATTTCAAGAGCCTCACTTTGCTAAATAGGTAAGTATTTAATGTATTTAATAAGATGCTAGACCTCCAAGGGGATTCCTTTTCTGAGCACCAGATCAGAAAACCTCCCTTGATCTCGCCCCTCCCCACCGATTCCCCCAAGGATGGGGGCTAGGTCCAATCTAGTCTCACACTTTTCTAGACATGAAAAAGGATCAGGGTAGTGGAAACTTGGAATGTGTGTAATAATAATGACAGAGTTATACTTCAAGGACTATAAAGAGCCAGGTATTCTAGCAGATAAAGCAAAAAAAAACAAAAAACGATAATTCATAATTAGTTCAAAAAGAATGCCATTTGAATAAGTAACATTTTGAAATTAGAACTTGGGCTAAGCCCGGCTGGTATGGATTAGTGCTTGAGCATCAACCGGTGAACCAAGAGGTCACCAGTTCAATTTAGTCATATGCAGGAGGCAGCTGATTAATGCTTCTTTCTCACTGATGTCTCCATCTCTCTCTTTCCATTCCTATCTCTCTAGAAATCAATAAAAATAAAAAATAAAAAGAACTTGGACTAAGAGATACACATAACTAAAAGTCTGGATTAACTTAGCTACTCTTTTAAAGAACAGAGTCAAAAAACAATAATTTACAGAGCAATGTCTCATCTCTTAATTATTGTTTAATTATCAGGTATGGGCAGACACTTAAACCATCTTTGAAATATCACACTCCACTTTTCCTGGTTACCTGGAAAATGGTCATTATTGAGTCTCAATGTTTGGCTACTGGGTTCTATACAAGACATTCCTAACTCCTAGACACTAGCTGGCTGACTTTGGCATTCCTTCCTTTCATTCAACAAATATTTATCAAACCCCTTCTTCATGTCAGGTACTCTTATCACAAGCTAAAGATCCAGTTAGATATAATTCCTGTCCTCCTGGAATTCTCAGTCTAGGCAGGGAGAAAGTCACTTAAAGCCATTATCTAGAGTGCTATAAGAATCTGAGATCACATAAATTAGGGGAATGGGTTGTCAGTACTTGGTGCAGGGGATGAACTTCAGGAAGTGACTTTTTAAAAGTTGGAGATGAAGAGATCATTGGGGTGGGTGATTAGTGGCATGTCAGAAAAAAATGAGGATGTAGAAAAAGATTAAGAGGTAAAATATGATTAGGATAATTAAGAAGGTCTATTGTAGATGTTCTAAAATATTTGACAAGAATCAAAGTTAGCATAAGATAAATATAATTCCTTTAAAAAATCACTTCTGCCTTTACCTTACATGTAATTATTGTCACTTTAGAACAGTTACACACACACAGCTCTCCTCTTCACTAAAATTATTTTGTAACTTTTAACACTCATTAAATGTGTTACTGTATCATTAGATCCAAAAATCGATTTCCTTTCAACTAATGAGATTTCTAGCTTCAATTGTTTTAGGAGCTAAATAATAGTTCCAACAACTTATCTTTGATGTGATTATTTATAGTAAATTACTTTATAATTTTCTCTCTTATGTGCTTAGATCTTGTTTTCTGTGGTTCTCATCTTTCATGTCTTAATCAAGTTATTAATCAAGTATCTTGGACCCTCTGGAAGCTGCATTTCTCTCTATGGAAATTTCATTCTTGTGCTGGGTGAAGTTCGTTCTCTCTCTCTCTGTCTGTCTCTCTGTCTCTCTCTCTCTCTCTTCCCTCTCCCGCCCCCCCGACCCCACACACGTGTTCCTGGACCTGTCATCTTAGCTGCAGCGTGATGCAGGGTGGGATGACAATTTGAAGAGAGACGGGAGAAAGCGTGTGGATGAGACTGGAGACATTCACAAGGCTTGATCGGAATGACAGGCAGGAGAACTCCCACTCTCACTGCAGCATCCCGCCGCGGCAGACCTCCAATAAGTGAGGAGTCTCGGGTAAATGTTGCCCTCCAGGCATCACCGGAAAGCGTGGGGCGTCGCGCGCAGACCCGGGCCCAGACGGGCGGGAGAGGGGTAAGAAACAGGGGATAGGCACCAGCTGACCCACGGAGCTGGCCGAGTCCCCCCCACGCTCCGATAGGCCGTACCTGTCCCGCAGCTCGAGCTGGAGGCGGCCCAGCCTCTCGTAGTACTCCAGGCTCGCCAGGGGCCAGGGCGTTGAGGAGGCCGGTAGCATGCTGCCGCCTCTGCCGCTGCTCTCGCTTCCGTCAGCCTCTGGCCTCCCGGGTTTTCCGAGGCAACGGCCCCACCATGCACCGCGGGTAAACACCGTGCCCCAGAGCCGCGGAGGGGGCGGGGCTGCGAGGGGGCGGGGCGCCGGGGGGCGGGGCAGATGCAGGCGGACTCAGAGCCCGCGAGCTGGTGGGGAAGCTGGCTGAGGTGTGGGCTCGTTAGTTACCTAGGTCTCTCCGTCTAGAAACAGGCGTCTTCCTCCCCTCCTTTAAAATTCTCACAGGAGAGACGCTAGACCTCCAAGCGGAGCCCTTTTCTGAGCACCAAGTCAGAAAGCCTCCCTTGATCTCGCCCCTCCCCACTCACTCCCCCGAGGCTGGGGGCCGGGTCCAATCTAGCCTCACACATTTCTAGACTTGAAAAAGTATCAGGGTGGTGGGTACCCGGAATGTGTGTGTAAGGAGAGAGGTATGCTCCAGGCAAGCATAGTTTCTGACCCTGGGGCCACCTTGCCTTACCTGAAGTGGCATGGCCAGATACGGTCTAGAACAGAATCTGTAATATAGAGGAGCCAGGTAGGGACCCTCTTGTCCAGATTTAATAACTACTGATGAAACTTTTATTTAGTTGTTATATCAAAGCATTATATCAGATTGATCCCATGATAGTATACAAGGTTTACCTTATTGATTTTAGTGCAAACAACATTTTACTAGAACCCTGAAAGGGGTGGAGGGCAAAATAAAGCATGTTTTTAGGATTTTTTTTAGGTCTACCCTCATCCAGAATAGTTTTAAGAGGATAATAAAAATCCCCCAAACAATTAATGTAACTAATTATTTTCCACAAATACACAAAGTAGATGAGGCAATCATTTTGCTTCCCAAATCTTTATTAAGCTATTTTAGGAATGTCTAAAATTTAACAGTAAATAGATAATTTAACAGTAAATAGATAATTCAAAATAATTATAATTTGAATTGTATGGTTGATTTATTAATGACATTTGAAAAATCTAGATGCAGGATCCCTTTTATTAACAATAACACAGCAAACTAAGTGAATATTTCTAGAATACTTATGCTAAAATTATGCATTCTAAATGGTAACAGACTTCTAATGAATGTGGAGCTCTTCACTTGGAATATTTAATTTCCTAGAGTACTCTTTTGTAATATTGTTCCCAAATCCCTTTATCTCCCCCTTCCCACTGCAGCGTGCTGATTACTATACAGAGCTCTAATTTGAACTCCCTGGATTGTAGGACATCAACTCTGCCTAGATTGGCAAGTGTTCCGATAGGCCACAAAATATGTTAGTTGGAAGTTAGGAAGAATCTAGCCTCACACTCTTTTCTAGACAGGAAAAAGGATCAGGACAGGTAAGAAACTTGACCAAGGTCACACAGCTGGTAATCTATATAATATTAATAGTTTAAAATATGGATCCTTAATAGACCCATTAAATAACAGCAAGGAAAACCCTGTAGTCATAAGGATCTTAGAATAAACCATATGAAATTGCTGTTTTTGCAGCTCAAAAACAGATGACTCAATAAATGAAAAATTGGTTTTAAAAATATGTTGACATTATAATTTTTTAAAATTAAAGTGCTAAGTGGTCTTATGAGAATTTATTTTTTAAAAAAATATTTTTATTGATTTTTTACATAGAGGAAGGAAGATAGAAACGATGAGAGAGACATCAATTAGCTGCCTCCTGCACGCCCCCTACTGGAGATGTGCTTGCAACCAAGTTACATGCCCTTGATGGGAAACAAACCTGGGACTTTCCAGTCCACAGGCCAATGCTCTATCCACTGAGCTGAACCGGTTTCAGCGACATTATAATTTTTAAAATGTAAATGCCATGCAATTTTTAAATTAAAGTGTGTATATATGAGCCTGTATACACTGAGTGGCCAGATTATTATGATCTCTGAATGCATAATAATCTGGCTACTCAGTGTGTGTGTGTGTGTGTGTGTGTGTGTGTATATATATATATATATATATATATATATATATATATATATATGGTGTATGAATTCGTGCATGGGTGGAGTCTAGAGGCCTGGTGTATGAATTCGTGCATGGGTGGAGTCTAGTCAGCCTGGCCAGGGGGAGGGGACATGGGTGGTTGGCCAGACTGCTGCTGGTTGAACTCCTGGTTGAGTGAACAATTTGCATATCAGCCTTTTATTATATAGAATATACACTGAGAGGCCAGATGATTATGTGTTCAGAGATTATAATAATCTGGCCACTCAGTGTATATACCTGCTTGGATATTATAGTAGTTTGCAAGGGTTGACATAATAAGGTACTGCAACGGGGTGCTTAAACGATAGAAATGTTCAGTGTCATAGTTCTGGGGGCCAGAAGTCTTGAGATCATGGTGTTGACAGGGATTGGTTCCTTCTGAGGGCTCTGAAGAAGAATTCGTTCCATGCCTCTCCCCTGTTTCTGGTGGTTTGCCAGCAATCTTGGGCATTCTTGGCTTGTGCATGTATCACCTTGGTCTCTGCTTTCATCCCCACATGGAATTCTCCCTGTGTGCATGTGTGTCTCCAAATTTCTCTGTATATAAGAACACCAGCAATATTGGATTAGGGCCCCATTTTCCTCCATCTTAACTAATTACATCTGCCATAACCCTATTTCCAAATAAGGTCACATTGTGAGATACTGGGAATTGGGACTTCCACATATTAATTGGGAACACAATTCATCCCATAATAGACATAAACATGGCAAACCATTTCATTTTTGCAATTACTATGCAGAAATATTAGACAATGCATCCTATGCTGTTGGAAAATTTGCTTTATAAGTAGAGATGACTCAAAAGTAGAAGGTGGGTAAAAGGATGTGATGTCACATGCATGTGTGCATGTAACCTCTCCTGCTACTAAGCATTCACACCACTGGTGTAAGCATTTATTGCCTCATTTTAAAACCCCATGACAGCCTTTTGAGGGTACACACATCTAAGCAACTGGCTTAAGAACCTGCTGCTAGAAACAGTGCTAGAATTTGCAAACAGATTTGTTTCAATTCCAAAATTTATCCTTGCTTAGCTTCCATATTGAATGGAAGTGTAATATTCCTACTTGGAACTCAGAGGGAATACATTTCTCATCCTTTCTGGCAATTAGATGGGTCTATATGACCTGTTTTCACTAGTGAAATGTGAGCAGAAGTGATACAGCCACTTCCAGGTCTGGCCCCAAAACATTCTGCATCCTATTCTCCATTTTTCATTAGTTGCCCAGCTAGATACAGAAGATCCAATGGAGAACTGTGAAGCTCTGGAAGTAGAGAAGATAACTAAAAGGGCACAGGAATGTGTCTTCAGCAAGAAATAAACCTTATGTTGAGTCATTGATATTTTTGGGTTGCTTGTTTCAGCAATGGTCACTACTTTTCCTGACTAACACACAAGCCTTCTATGTAACAGTTACACAAATGCATCAAAATATCTTTTCACAACATTCTCATTCAAGATTTGTGTGACTATCCAGATGGTCAAAGAAACTGCAAACCTGAAACTCTGAGATGAAGAGTCACTAGAAAAGGAAAGAGGCCTTGATAATGAAGGCAAAGCCACATTGAAGAAACTTCTAAAATGACTCTATACAATGGACTTTCAGAAATTATGGATTCTATTCTGTGTTGTTCTATATGGTAACCACTGAGCTATTAAGCAATTGAATATGGCTAATGTTGAGGAATTTAATTTTTAATTTCATTTAATTTTAATTTATAAAAATTTGTATTTTAGAGGACACATGTATCTAGTGCTACAGTGTTTGACGGTGCAAATCTATAGATAAAGATAGAGATAAAAATGACTAGGCAAGATGGGAGAGAAGGGAGGGTCATAAGTCATCAGGAAGTGGAAAGTAGGAAACAGAAGGTAAGATGCCATTCTAAGAGAAAAGTGTGATGGTTAATTTTATGTATCAACTTGGCTAGGCCCATGGTCGGCAAACGGCAGCTCGTGAGCTACATGCGGCTCTTTGGCCCCTTGAGTGTGGCTCTTCCTCAAAGTACCATGGACCTGGGAGAGTCTGTTTTGAAGAAGTGATGTTCGAAGAAGTTTAAATTTAAAAAATGTGGCTCTCAAAAGAAATTTCAATCGTACTGTTGATATTTGGCTCTGTTGACTAATGAGTTTGCCTACCACTAGGCTAGGCCATGGTGTCCAATTGTTGCTGTGCAGCTATTTTTCTTTTTACATATGATTAACATTTAAATCAGTAGACTTTGAATAAAGCAAATTATCCTCAATAGTGTGGGTGGGCCTCATCCAATCAGTTGAAGGCTTTAAGAGAAAAGACTGAGATCTCAAGAAGAAGAAGAAGGAATTTTGTCTCCAGACTTCCTTTGGACTCAAAACTGCAATATCAACTACTGCAGATATGTTTAGCCTATGGGCTTTACCTATTGATTTTGGACTTTCAAGTCCCTACAGTACTTCCCTCCCCCCTCTCTCTCTCTTTCTATCTATATATATATGTATATACATATATATATATGGATAGATATAGATATAGACATAGACATAGACATAGACATAGACATAGACATAGATATAGATATAGATATAGATATAGATATAGATATAGACATAGATATAGATATAGATATGGCTATAGATATATATAGACATTTAACTGGTTCTCTTTCTCTGGAGAACCCTGACTAATAAAGGAGGGCATAAGGTTACGAAGAGCCTTTTTTTCTCCAAGGCATTTGTAATAGCTAGTTACCCAATAAGAATTGGGTAAAAATTCCAATTCCAATAAAACAATTAAAAAATAAAATGCTTCATTTTATTTTATATCCTGTAAACCAAGAACTAATATGTGGGTCTCAGGAATTACATGAAAAATGCTAAGTAACAGGTCTTGCATGCCTGTGATTTCCAATGAGGTCCTTTAATTTGTACTTCATGAGGTCTTCAGAATTATCCCTTTGTTGACAAGGAGGAATACTCAGAGGTGAAAGACTTGTGTCAACAAAATCTTGTATTCTTTTCTCCCTGCAGGACTGGCGGGTGGCTTGGTTCTGCCTGGGAAGGACTGTTCCACAGCCCTGGAACCCCAAGTGCTTGAGCAGCACCCTTGCATCCATGGTTGCTGATGTAACACGTGAATAATCTTTGAATGCTGATATTCTTCTCTATGATCATTTGGTGGAGTTCATAATTGTTTGCCACTTGAATGCACTTCTCATCAGGGTTCAACAAGTACTCCTAACAACAAGGATTACAAACAAAGGGACACACTAGGCCTGCTCTTACAACTCACAGGCAAGTTGAAAGTAAAGAATTTTGCATAATAAATGTTATTTAATTTGTGGCTATGTGTTTATTTTTACAAGGCAACAGGTCATCTATTATAGAACACTCCACTTGTTATCATCTGCAATTATCCATGGCATGTGTCTTTGTAGAATAGTTGTCTTCATTCATTCCTGGGGCACTTGGATGATGACTGCCATGCAGAATATTGTCCCTGTTCTTGCTATTGTGTCCTAGAAAAGTACAGAACACAAAGGTTGAGAATTTTGGCTCAGGTCCCCATCTACATGGTATAGCACCACCTCCTCTTACAAGTTGTGTGACCTTAAACAGATTACTTAACTTTGCTTTGCCTCACATTTCTCACTTGTAAAATGGTGATAGTACCAGTGTTTTCCTCTCAGGCTTGTTGAGAAGATTATGGGTGACACACTTAGAATCATGCCTGGTAGCCTTAGACCTCAATAAACATAAGCTGGCATCACTTCTTCAGAAGGCAAGAAGAATATCCCTTTGGAAGATAGAGTCATCAGAGGTAAGATGTTAATTCTATCTCTCGAAATATTTCCTAAACTTCCTCTTAACGCTTCTTTATCAATTCTGCTTTGTCTGCACTCACATGCCCAGTCAGAAGGGTCCAGTCACATGAACACATCACGGATGAGTCAGTAGATGACATTTAGTTGGGAACCTAATTGAGATTCACTTTCACTTTTTTTATGTCAACACTGGCAGTTGAAAGAATCCCAGCACAACACCTCTCAAGTACAGAAATCCAGTAACTTAATTACCTTATTAATTATCTTTATTAAGGACCTCTCTCCAAATATAGTCATTCTGAGGAACTGGGGGTGGGTTGTGAGGAAGGGGGAATGTGATTTCAATGTATGAAATTGGAGGGACACAATTGAGCTCATAGCAGTCCCCCCACTCCCAAATTCCTTTCCATTAAGAATTCATGCCCTGTGTTGCTCCTCCCCAAGTGCCCCAGGATTTAATGAAGGGCTAACTTGTATGATAGTTTGTGTTATCCAAAAATATCTCATTTTATCATAAACCAGCTACCATATTGTGAAGAAATCTGAGTGTTCCTGAGGAAGAGGTCATTTGAAGAGTAACTGAGGCTCCTCCTAACAGCCAGTACCAACTTACCAGACACATAAGTGAGTGGGATTGGATCTTTCAGGCCTGTCCAACTTCCTGATGGCTGTGGCTCTAGCCAACATCTGACTGCAACCTCGTGAGAAACCACAAGAGAAAACTCTCCAGCTAAGCTTCTCTGGAATTCTGATCCATAGAAATCATAAGATAATAAAAGATATTTGTTATTTTAAGACATTACGTTTTGGGATGATTTGATATGCAGCATTAGATATCTGATACACCTGAGGTGGAATGGCAGTGGTTGAAGAAATCAGTGATTATTATGTACCCATTATCTTTTAGCTATGGAATCATCTGTGGGAATCATCTTCAAAATTCACAAAAAAGCTTTAGTATGTTATTATCACTGTTTTATTAAGTTCAAAGGATTAAGATACTTACAAAGGACTTAAATCCAAGTGCTTTCTACTGTGTCACTGAATTTTAGTTGTGGGATACTCATACCAGGAATGGTGTTGTCTACAGTTAGCTATTTGCTATCACTTGGTAATAAAAGTGCCCTAAAATGTCTCATACTTACTTTGGAATTGTACTTTGAAATACATAAGTCACGTTTATGTATTCAACATTTCCTTTTATTTTTTCTCTCACATATTTCTTTTTAATTTTATTTTTCAACTACAGTTGATTCTATATTATTTCAAATTAGTTTCAGATGTAACACAGAGGTTAGACACTTATTTAATTTATGAAGAAATCCCCTCAATAATTCTAGTACCTACCTGGCACTATACATAGTTACTAAAATATTATTGACTATATGCCCTATGCTGTAATTTACATCTTTGTGACTATTTTATAATTACCAATTGGAACTTCTTTTTTTAAATAAATCTTTATTATTCAGATTATTACATTTGTTTCTCTTTTTCCCCTCTATAGCTCCCCTCCACCCAGCTCCCAATACTCCCTCTACCCTTACCACCCTCCCGTTGATCTCATCCATAGGTGTATGATTTTTGTCCAGTCTCTCGCTGTAAACCCATTACCCCTTTCCCCCTGAGAATTATCAGTCCACTCACTTTCTGTGCTCCTGATTCTATTATATTCACCAGTTTATTCTGTTGATCAAATTTTTAATTCACTTAATTTTTAGATTCCCTTGTTGATAGATATGTATTTGTTGTTCATAATTTTTTACCTTTTATCTTTTTCTTCTTCCTCTTCTAAAAGAGTACCTTTCAGCTTTTCATATAATACTGGTTTGGAGTTGATGAACTCCTTTAGCTTTTTCTTCTCTGTGAAGCTCTTTATCCGCCCTTCAATTCTGAATGATAGCTTTGCTGGATAGAGTATCTTCGTTGTAGGTTCTTGCTATTCATCACGTTGAATATTTCTTGCCATTCCCATCTGGCCTGAAAAGTTTCAGTTGAGAAATCAGCTGACAATCGTATAGTTGCTCCCTTGTAGGTAATGAACTGTTTTTCTCTTGCTGCTTTAAATATTCTCTCTTTGTCTTTTGCTCTTGGTATTTTGATTATGATGTGTCTTGGTGTAGTCCTCTTTGAATTCCTTTTATATGGGGTTCTGTGTGCTTCCTGGACTTGTAAGTCTATTTCTTTTACCAGATGTGGGAAGTTTTCAGTCATTATTTCTTTAGGTAGGTTTTCATTATCTTGCTCTCTCTCTTCTTCTGGCACCCTCACAATTCTGATGTTGGTATGCTTGAAGCTGTCCCAGAGGCTCCTTATATTATCTTCACATTTTTTAATTCTTTTTTCTTCTTGCTTTTCCAGTTGAGTGTTTTCTGCTTCTTTATATTTTAAATTTTTTGACTTGATTCTTGCATTCCTCTAGTCTGCTGTTAGGTTTCTGTATAATACTTTTTATTTTAGTCAGTGTATGTTTAATTTCTAGTTAGACCTTTTCCATCTCTAGTTGGTTCTTTTTCATTTACTCTTGGGTCTCACTAACTTTATCCATCTTTTCTAGGATATTCTTAAAAAATCTTATAAGCGTGGTTTTGAACTTTATATCCAGTTGTTTGTTTTCCTCCATTTCTTTTATTTGTGATCTCTTCCTTTGTCTCCACATTTTCACTATGCCAGGAGAACGTATGTGTTGGATTTAGCCTTATGATACAAGACTTGCAAAACTGCAAAAGCTGGACACAACCAAGATGGCGGCATAGGTAAACACCTACACTGCTGCATCGCACAACAATTTCAAAACTACAACTAAAAGACAGAACAGACATAATCCAGAACCAAGGAAAGCTGGCTGAGTGGAAATTCTACAACTAGAAGGAAAGAGAGGCGCTCACGGAGACCCAGAGGAGCTGCAAAAAGCTGAGGTACAGAGACATGCACATGAAGAGAGTGGATGCCAGAGTGCCTGGCTGGCTTTCTATGGTGGGAGGGAAACGGAGACTCCCAACGGCATTGAAACCCTTATCCTACAACACTAAACCCCAGGTCCAGCCGAAACTCATACAGGGGGAGTTTGGACTGTGAAAAGGGAAAAGTGCATGGAAATTTGGGGGAATTGCAGGAGGGCAGAAGTCGGGTGGTGTGCACAGCACTGCGCACAGAAGACTGACTGTTGATTGTGCCACTGGCTTTCACGAGAGGGTGGGAGACAAAGTATCCCAACTATATCATTTCTAACTCCACTAAGCCCCAGATTCAGGTGAAACCCTGGGGACCCAGATTCATATGGTCCTGGAGCACAGGGGAGCCGTAAAGGCAGCAGTCTAGAGGCACTGAAAGAGAGCGCATGCCCAGATAGGGACCACTCCAGTGATTACCCAGTCATGTGAGACTCAGGGGTTGTGGAGGGTGGGGCCGACTGGAAGGGAAGGCAGTCCCTTAAGCCCTGATACTCCACCCATTCCAAGCTCAACAGAGAGGATTTTGCAGTTTTGCAAGTCTGCTATCATAAGGCTGAATCCAACACAGAAGTTCTCCTGACATAGTGAAAATACCAATACAAGGGAAGGGATCATAACCAAAAGAGATGGAGGAAAACAAATGACTGAATATAGAGTTCAAAACCACGCTTATAAGGTTTTTCAAGAATATCCTAGAAAAGATGGATAAATTTAAAGAGACCCAAGAGGAGATGAAAAAGAACCAATTAGAGATGGAAAAGGTTTAACCAGAAATTAAATATACACTGACTTAAATAAAAAATATTATACAGAGACCTAACAGCAAACTAGAAGAACGCAAGAATCAAGTGAAAAATTTGAAATATAAAGAATCAGAAAACACTCAACTGGAAAAGCAAGAAGAAAAAATAATTAAAAAATGTGAAGATAATGTAAGGAACCTCTGGGACAGCTTCAAGCATACCAACATGAGAATTGTGGGGGTGCTAGAAGAAGAGAGAAAGGAAGATACTGAAAACCTATTAGAAGAAATAATGACAGAAAACGTCCCCTACTTTGTGAAAGAAATAAACTTACAAGTCCAGGAAGCACACAGAACCCCATATGAAAGGAATCCAAAGAGGACTATACCAAGACACATCATAATCAGAATACCAAGAGCAAAAGACAAAGAGAGAATATTAAAAGCAGCAAGAGAAAAACAGTACAAGGGAGCACCATATGATTGTCAGCTGATTTCTCAACCGAAACTTTTCAGGCCAGACGGCAAGTGGCAGGAAATATTCAATGTGATGAATAGCAAGAACGTACAACCAAGATACTCTATCCAGCAAAGCTATCATTCAGAATTGAAGGGCAGATAAAGAGCTTCACAGAGAAGAAAAAGCTAAAGGAGTTCATCAACTCCTAACCAGTATTATATGAAATGCTGAAAGGTACTCTTTTAGAAGAGGAAGAAGAAAAAGGTAAAAGATAAAGTATTATGAACAATAAATACATATCTATCAACAAGTGAATCTAAAAATTAAGTGAACTAAAAATTTGATCAACAGAATAAACTGGTGAATATAATAGAATCAGGAGCACAGAAAGTGAGTGGACTGATAATTCTCAGGGGGAAAGGGGTGAGGAGTGTGCAGGGAGAGACTGGACAAAAATCATACACCTATGGATGAGATCAACGGGAGGGTGGTAAGGGTAGAGGGAGTATTGGGAGCTGTGTGGAGGGGAGCTATGGAGGGGAAAAAAGAGAAACAAATGTAATAATCTGAATAATAAAGATTTAATTTAAAAAATATATATAAATAACAGGAAAAAAACAACAACTTAAAAAGCCTCTCTGTTGAGCTTGGGATGGGTGGAGTTTCAGGGTTTAACAGACTGCCTTCCCTTCCAGTTGGTCCGGTCCTCCATGGACCCTGAGTCTGACCTGACTGGGTAATCGCTGGAGCAATCCCTGTGTGCACATGCATGATCTCCCAGTGACTCTAGACTGCTGCCTTTTCGGCTCCCCTGCACTCTGGGACCATATGAATCTGGGTCCCCAGGGTTTCGCCCAAAACTGGGGTTTAGTGTAATTAGAAGTGGTGCAGTTGGGAGACTCTGTCTCCTGCCCACTTGTGAAAGCCAGTGGCGCAATCAGCAATCGGTCTTCTGCGTGCAGTGCTGTGCGGGCCACTAGACTTCTGCCGTTTTGCGACTCCCCTAAACTTCCATTCACTTCTCCCTTTTCACAGTCCAAACTGCCCTCCTATGAGTTTTGGCTGGACCTGGGGTTTAGTGTCTTAAGATAATGGGTTCAATGTCGTTGGGAGTCTCCATCTACCTCCTGCCAGAGAAAGCCAGCCAGATAGTCTGGCACCCACTCTCTCCTCGCACATGTCTCCGTACCTCAGCTTTTTGCAGCTCCTCTGGGTCTCTGTGAGCCCCTTTCTTTCCTTCTAGTTGTAGAATTTCCACTCAGCCAGCTTTCCTGTGGTTCTGGATGATGTTGTAGTTTTAAAATTGTTGTGCGAGGCAGCAGTGTAGGTGTTTACCTATGCCGCCATCTTGGATTCTCTCTCAATTGGAACTTCTTAATCCCTTCACCTTTTTAACCCAGTAGCCCATCCCTCCTCTCCTCTGGCAATCATTGGTCTGTTCTCTATATCTATTAGTCTGTTTCTGTTTTTGTTTATTTGTTTTGTTTTTTAGATCCCATGTATAAGTGAAATCATGTTATTTGTTAGCTCTGTCTGATTATTACATTTATTCCACTTTTTAACTATTGTGAATAACACTGCAATGAACATGGGGTGCATATATTATTCTGAATTAGTGTTTTGGATTTTTTTTTCAGATACATATCCAGAAGTGTAATTTCTGTGTTATAAGACACTTTCACTATTAATTTTTGAGGAACCTCCATACTGTTTTCCACAATGGCAGCAGCAAACTGCATTCCCACCAACAGTGCAAGAGGATTCCTTTTTTTCTACATCCTCAGAAACATTTTTTAAATGTTCCTCTTTTTTCCCCCCATAGCTCCCCTCTACCCACTTCCCACCCCACCTTCTGCCCTTATTCCCCCCACCACTGTCCTCATCCACAGGTGTATGATTTTTGTCCTGTCTCTTTGTGCACCCCCACACCTCTTTCCTCCCAATAATTGTCAGTCCACTCCCTTTCTATACCACTGATTCTATTATATTCATCAGTTTATTTTGTTCATCAGATTTTTTTATTCACTTAATTTTTAGATTCACTTATTTGTTGTTCATAATTTATATCTTTACCTTTTTCTTCTCCTTCCTCTTTTTAAAGAATACCTTTCAGCATTTCATATAATACTGGTTTGGTGTTGACGAGCTGCGTTAGCTTTTTCTTATCTGTGAAGCTCTTTATCTGTCCTTCAATTCTGAATGATAGCTTTGCTGGGTAGAATATTCTTGGTTGTAGGTTCTTGCTATTCATCACCTTGATTATTTCTTGCCACTCCTATCTGGCCTGAAAAGTTTCGGTTGAAAAATCAGCTGACAACCGTATGGGTGCTCCCTTGTGGGTAATTAACTGTTTTTCTCTCGCTGCTTTTAATATTCTCTTTGTCTTTTGCTCTTAGCATTTTAATTATGATGTGCCTTGGTGTGGTCCTCTTTGGATTCCTTTTGTTTCAGGTTCTGTGTGCTTCCTGGACTTGTAAGTCTATTTCTTTCACCAGATGTGGGAAGTTTTCTGTCATTGTTTCTTCTAATAGATTTTCAGTATCTTCCTTTCTCTCTTCTTCCTACACCCCCATAATTCTGATGTTGGTATGCTTGAAGTTGTCCCAGAGCTCCTTACACTATCTTCACATTTTTGGATTCTTTTTTTCTTTTTGTTTTTTTCAGTTGAGTGTTTTCTGCTTCTTTGTATTTCAAATCTTTGACTTGATTCCTGCAATCCTCTAGTCTGCTGTTCGATTTCCGTATAATATATATATTTTTTATTTCAGTCAGTGTATGCTTAATTTCTAGTTGGTCCTTTTTTATATCCTCAAGGGTCTTGCTAAATTTATCAGCCTTTTCTAGGAAATTCTTGAAAAACCTTATAAACGTGGTTTTAAACTCTATATCAAGTCATTTGCTTTCCTCCATTTCTTTCATTTGTGATCTGTTTCTTTGTCTCCACATTTTGGCTGCTTCCCTGAGTTGATAGAGTGGCTTTGTGTGCTAGGTGTCCAATAGGGCCCAGTGCTCAGCCTCCCCAGTTATCTGAGGTGGACACTCTTGGTGCACCCTTTTGTGGACTGTGTGCACAGTCTTGTAGTTAAGTCTTGATTGTTGTTGGTATCACTGAGAGGAATTTTCCTCCAGGCCAATTGGCTGTGAGGATCAGCTGTGTTTACACTGGGAGAACTGTGCTGGAGATACCCTTATGAGACAAGATTTGCAAAGCCTCTGTGCTGAGCTTGGATAGGACGGAGTCTCAGGGCAAAGCAGATAGCACTGCCCTAATAGGCCCCTGTTTCCCATCAGCCCTGCCCTAACAGACTCCTATTTCTCAGAGTCTGAAGGTAATCACTGCAAGCACCTCTAAGAAAAAGCCTCCCTGGAGTTCTGCCTGCAGCCAGATAGTCCAGCCTCTCCCTGCATGAGTGTGGGTCCCCATAGTCTCACCCAAAACTGGACCTTTTGTCTCCCTCCCACTTGAGAGAGCCAGCCACGCACTCAGTTGCTGGTCCTCTCTGTGCACGTATTAGTACCTCTGCCTTCTGCAGCTCCTCTGAGTCTCAATGTGCTTTTTTCCTTTCAGTTGTAGAATTTCCACTCAGCCAGCCTTCTTGTGGTTCTGGATGATGTCCGTTTTGTCTTTTAGTTATAGTTTTGAAATTGTTGGGCGAGGCAGCAGTTTAGGTGTTTACCTATGCTGTCATCTTGGTTTCTCCCCAACTTGTTTGTTGATTTATTGATGGTAGCCATTCTGATATAATAAGGTGATATTGCATTGTACTTTTAATTAGTAATACTCTAACAATTAGGGACATTTAGCATTTTTCTTATGTCTATTGGCTATCTGTATGGCCTCTTAGGAGAAGTGTCTATTCAGGCTTTTCTCATTTTTTAAGTTGGAATGATTGTTTTCTTAGAGTAGAGCTAAATGAGTTCTTTGCAAATTTGGATATTGACTGCTTATTGAATGTATCACTGGTGAATATCTTCTTGCATTTAGTAGGTAGTGTTTTTATTTTGCAAGTGATTTCATTCGCTGGGCAAAGTCTTTTTAGTGATGTTGTCCCAATTGGTATTTTTTTTCCTTTTATTTTCCTTACCTGAGGAGATCTATCAGAAAAAAATATTACTAAGAGAAATGTCAGAGAGTTTACTGCTGATGTGTCCTTCTAGGATTTTTATGGTTTCTAGTCTTACATTTAAGTTATTAATCCATTTTGAGTTTATTCTTGTTATGGTGTAAGAAGGTGATATAATTTCATTTTTTGTATGTATCTGTCTAAATTTCCAATACCATTTATTGAATGGACTATTTATCCCATTATATGTTCTTACCACTTTTGTCAAATATTAATTGCTCATATAATCATGAGTTTATATCTGGGGTCTTCATTCTGTTTCATTGACCTATAGGACTGCTTTTATGCCAGAACCATGATGTTTTAACTACTATGGCCTTGTAATTTAATATCAAGTACTTCCAACTTTGTTCTTTCTCAAGATGGTTGTTACTACTCAGGGTCTTTTGTGGTTCATACAAATTTTTGGAATATTTATTCTAGTTCTATGAAGTACACTATTGAAATTTTGATAGGGATTGCACTGAATCTACTTGGGGTAGAATGGACATTTTAAAAATCATTAAAATCTTTTTTCAATTATGGTTGACATACAATATTATATTAGTTTCAGTTATACACCCCAGTGATTAGATATTATAAAACTTACTAAGTGATCATCCTGATAAATCTCATACTCATCTGACACCCATAGTTATTAGAATATTATTGATTATATTCTCTATGCCTTACTTTATACTCCTGTGATAATTCTGTAACCATTAATTTGTACTTCTAAATTCTTTCAACTTTTTTACTCATCTACTCAAAACCCCTCCAATCTGGCTACTGTCAAAATGTTTTCTGTATTTATGAGTTTGTTTTTTTTTGGGTAGTTCATTTATTTTTATTTTTAGATTCAATTGCCATTTTATTGTGCATATTTTTTATCTTTTTTTTTCCTTCTTCTAAAGAAGACCTTTTAATGTTTTGTGTAATACTGGTTCGGTGGTGATGTATTTCTTTAGCTTTTCCTTGTCTAGGTTGCTCTTTACCTGACCTTTCATCCTATTTATTTATTTAATATATTTATTGATTTTTACAGAGAGGAAGGGAGAAGAATAGAGAGCTAGAAACATCGATGAGAGAGAGACATCAATCAGCCGCCTCCTGCACACCTCCTACTGGGGATGTGCCCGCAACAAAGGTACATGCCTTTGACCAGAATCAAACCTGGGACCTTTTTGTCTGCAGACCGATGGTCTATCCACTGAGCCAAACCAGTTTCGGCCTGACTTTCCATTCTAAATGATAGCTTTCCTGTGTAGAATAATCTTGATTGTAGGCCTTACTATTCATCACTTTGAATATTTCTTGCCAGTCCACCACTGGCCTACAAAGTTTCTGTTGAGAAATCAGCTGACAGTCATATGGGAGCTCCCTTGTAGGTAATTAACTGATTTTCTCTTACTGTTTTTAAGAATCTCTCTTTGTTTTTAACTTTTGACATTTTAATTATAATGTGTCATGGCATAGTGTGGGTCTATTTGGGTTCCTCTTGTTTGGGACTCTGTGCTTCCTGGACTTGTATATCTATTATTTTTTCACCAGGTAAGGGACATTTTTCTGTCATTATTTTTTCAAATAGGGTTTTAATTTCTTGCCTCTCTTCTCCTTCCAACATCTCCATGATGAGAATGTTGGCACACTTGACTCAAAATGGCACAGTTGGGAGGGTCTGTCTCCCGCCTAGTCACGAAAGCCAGAGACACAATCAGCAATCTGTCCTCCGTGCAGTGCTGTGCGCGTGCACGACCAGACCTCCTATCTTTTGTGACTCCCCTAAATTTCCGTGCACTTCTCCCTTTTCACAGTCCAAACTCCCCCCTCTCCCCCCATATGAGTTTCGGCTGGATCTGGGGTTTAGTGTTGTAGGATAAGGGGTTCAATGCCGTTGGGAGTCTCCGTTTCCCTCCCGCCAGAGAAAGCCAACCAGGTACTCGGGCATCCGCTCTCTCAGCGTACCTCAGCTTTTTGTAGCTCCTCTGGGTCTCTGTGAGTCCCTCTCTTTCCTTCTAGTTGTAGAACTTATACTCGGCCAGCTTTCCTGTGGTTCTGGATGATGTCCGTTCTGTCTTTTAGTTGTAGTTTTGAAATTGTTGTGCGAGGCAGCAGTGTAGGCATTGACCTGTGCCGCCATCTTGGATCGGTTCTCTCTGTTGGCACACTTGAAGTTGTTGCAGAGGCTCTTTACACTATATTTATATTATTGAATTCTCTTTTCTTTTTGCTGCTTTGATTGGGTGTTTTTGCTTCCTTATTTCCAAATCACTAACTTGATTGTTGGTGTCCTCTAGTCTATTAGTGATTCCCTGTAAATATTTCTTCTTCTTCTTTGTGAAGTGTACCCTTCATTTCTGACTGGCTCTTTTTTATGGTTCCTATGTTCCTTTTCATGCTCTTGAAGTTTTCACTGAGTTCCTTAAAGTCTCCACTAGGTTCCTTGAGTATTCTTATAACCATTGTTTAAAAATTATATCTGGTAGTTTGCTTTTTTCTATTTCATTTAGTTTTTTTTTCTGGAGATTTCTTCTGTTTCTTCATTTGTGACATATTTCTTTGTCTCCACATTTTGGCTGCTTCCCTGTGTTTGTTTCTGTGTAGTTGCTATGTCTCTCAGACTTGATAGAGTAGCCTTGTGTAGTAGGTGTCCTGTAGGACCCAGTGGTACAGCCTCCTCAGACACCTTAGCTGGGTGCTACAAATGCACCCTGGGAGGACTATGTGCATTGTCATTTTGCAATTGGACCTTAATTGTTGATGTTGTCACTGGGAGAGCTTGACCCCAGGCCAATCAGCTGCGAGGGCCAGTGGCGACTACTGCAGAAAAGTTGAGCAGGAATTGACCCTAAATAGCACGACTTGCTTCAGTGGAGCCTTGGTGCTCACTGAGTCTGTTCCTTGAGTGTGTCACTTGTGGAGGTGGTAGGGTTATAATATGAGTGGTCCGAAGCTGTTAATCAGGTGCTCTGGCACCTCCCAGGAGGTACAAATCAGCCACTGCCTGTGTCCTGACTGGGAACACTCAGCACAAGCTACAAAGTGATCTAAAGTTGACTAATACTTGTGTTGGGCTTAGATATGCCCAAAAGAAGTCAAGCTGTAAGCCAATAGACTGCCACTAGTGCCAGGCCTGGGACCACTTAACAAGAGGTATAAGGCATGCTAAAGCCAGCTGCTGCTTTTTTGAGAGATTTTAGGAAAATCAGAAGCATAAGGCAAGAGAGCCCAGTTTTAAGGAAAAGCCACTAGAAATGGCTCGGATGAGCCCTCAAGTTGGGTGGGTCAAGATCTCAGGGAATCACATGGCAGGGCAAATAGTGTCAGCCAGGTGGATGAAGACTCAGATATGGTGCTATCTGTTGACTTTATTGAGGTGAGGGCTCAGCAAATGACCAATGGCCTCTGCCATTACTTTTATCTGGAAAGAGAGCTGCCTTCCCAGCTCTTGCCATGATGCTGAACAATTTATTCCCCCCCCCCCTACAACCCCCATATGTCCCTGGTTCCTTTCAACTACTGTCCCAAAGCTAGAGCGAAGTAAACCAGAATAAGTCCATGTGTGGGTTCTTTAAGAGGAACTCCTTCAGCCTCACTCAGGCACAATCCTTGCTAGATTTTACAGCTGGAAGATATGGGCATTCTTTTCCCAGCACTGGAACCCTGGGCTGGGGGATCTGATGTGGGGCTGGGATCCCCTCATTCCTCAGGAAGGACTTCCACAGCCAAGTTATCCTTCCCACACTGCCATAGGAGGTGTAACTCCATAGGTTGAGTATTGTCCCAAGCACCAAGAGATTGCTGGTTCAACTCCTGGTTAGGGAACACACCTGGGTTGTGGGCTTGATCCGCAATGAGAGAGCATGCAGGAGGAGGCTGATCGATATGTCTCTCTCTCCTTCTTTTCTCTCTGACATCAATTAAAAAATATTAAGAAATATACCGAAACTCTCTTGGCTCAGTGGATGGAGCATCAACCTGTGGACTCAAAGGTCCTAGGTTCGATTGCGGTCAAGGGCAGCTGATCAATGTTTCTCTCTCATCAGCGTTTCTAACTCTCTATCTCTATCTCTCTCC
>PVJN01025901.1:0-29568 GCA_004026805.1 Lasiurus borealis | reverse complement strand
ACATGTAATTTTCTGGAATAGCTTTATTGTCATCATGCATGACTATCACCTAAAGTTAAATGGCAAGTAACAATTCACCAAAAAATACTATTAAAGAATGTAATCAATCATGGGAATGGAAACAATGATTACTGAGGTATAGATTTGCTAATAAGAATGGGTATGTAATATAGACCATAGCTTAACACTCCTTAACTGTCATAAAGTGTACTAGATGAGAATGAGATTTTCTTCAAACACATTATTATAAAGAGAGATAAATGTGAGGTTTTGGAAAAAATATTTAAAACAACAAAAATATGTATAGCAGAGAAACTCCATGTTATAAAAGCATGTCAATTATTTGATAAACATCCAAATGAAATCTAAAACCTTCTCTTAAAACATCCATGACTCTCCTTCCCATGACTGATCCATACATGTGGCCCACTGCAGCATGAAGCTCTCCTTTCTTTGTGAATAATAATTTTTGGATAATCTCAAAACTACATCATGAACAATGATGCACCAGTGCAGAGATGCATGGCCTCTTTTGGCCAGAACTGACTTCCTTGTCTTATTTTGAACATTTCAAAAAATTAAAAATGGAATTACTATTTTACTCAGCGATCCCACTTCTAGGAATAGCTCTGAAACACAATCAGAAAGAATATATGCACCCCTATGTTCACAGCAGCATTATTTACAATAGTCAAGATCTGGAAAACAGCCAGAATGCCCAACAGTAGATGAATAGATAAAACAGCTGTGATACATTTACACAATGGAATGCTATGCAGCAGTAAAAAGATCTCTTACCAATTTGAGACAACATGGAGGGACCTGGAAAGCATTATATTAAGTGAAAGAAGCCAGTCAGAGAAAGGTAAATATCACATGATCTAACTTATATGTGGAATCTAATGAACAAAATAAACTGACCAGAGACATGGAAGCATGCAACAGACTGATGATTCTCAGAGGGAAGTGGTGGTGGAGTGATGGTGGAGCATGGGAAGAGATTAACCAAAGAACTTACATGCATATACTAGTATGCAAAACTCATGGACACAGACAACAGTGTGGTGAAGGCTTGGGGTGGGAGGAAGAGGTCAGTGGGGGGAAACAGGGGACATCTGTAATACTTTCAACAGCAAAGATAAATTTTAAAAAGTCAAAAGGTGAGGTGTTGGGATAAACTTGGAAAAAAGTGGTTGCAGCAATGAATCAAAGGCTACAGATTAGCTCCCGAAATGCTCAGTTATGAATATTAGTAAAATGTATGGTTCCACTCTACCTATTTGGTTCAGAGGTGAGAGCTTTCGCTAGTGGACTGAAGGGTCTTGAGTTTGGTTCTGATCAAAGGCACATTTCTTGGCTGCAGGTTTGGTTCCCAGCCTTTCTGAAGCTCATGTGGGAGGCAATTGATCCATGTGTCTCTCTCACATGGATGTTTTTTTCTGTCTCTAACCCTTCGTTTAAAAATCAATGGGAAAAATATCCCCAGGTGAGGATCCACAACAAGAAGTATGGTTACTTTTGAACATAAACTATATGTGTATATGGGAATATATTTTGAAGACTACTGTGTATAAAAATGAATAAATATAGGCTATGCCTACTTGAGATATTTTCAAATAAGTTATTTATGAAATTGAGGAATGCACTATGATTTTATGTCCTAGAAAACAACATATGATACTTATTGTCTTAACTTTTAGTCTTCACAAAATATTTTTAAAATTTAAATGATCAATAAATATTTACTAAATAGAGAATGGGCTGGAGAAGACAAAGATAATTGTAAGAGGTAGCAAAAGATCAGATTTGAAAGCAAAACTTGATTCAGTTCTTACCTATCACAAGGTTAAACCACCTTATGCTTTTTTTAAATTCTTCTTAAGGGGTAGACATTCTACAGATTAGATAATATTGATAAAGTTCAGCTGAATTCTATAATGAATAGAAATATAATAGTGATGTGATAATATTATCTATAACATATTTATTATTCTCAAATTGATTTATTTTCTATTTTTAGGAAATAGCTCATATCTTTTGGGAAAAAGCTCTTATCTCTTCTTTTCAAAGATCTATTCATTTTGAAGATTTCATTAATAAGGCCAATTAATTCAGATAATTGATTCCAAAGTTAAAAATTTGAGCCAATTATGCTCCCAAATTGACCTTCCTGTCATAATACTATTTCATCTGCCATACCCAGCTTATGTTTAATTACACTATCTATGTTCAATTATTGCTTCTGAATAATGTTTAATGAGAACCATATTTAATTACTGTTTCTGATTAATATAATTACTCTTAAGTGATCTCTGTCATTATGAACTAAGCAACTTAAGCTCTGTGGGTCTGTCCTCAGCCTCATTCTCCAGGCATATCTTGCTTTATGGGTCTTTTTTTGTGTGTAGAGTTTGCCTGCCCCTGGCATTCTCTTAGCTCCCGTAATGCTTAAAGCTGCTTCCTGCTTTAGAGCCTTCACACTTGCTCATCTTCCTTCCTTCTGATCTTTAGGTCTTTTGATCTCAGCTCATGACTCTATCTGAAGAACAATATGTGTTTTGTGGTTTTCCAGAAAATTTCCTTCCTGGATCCACTCACTTTTAATGCACTTTTGCTTTATACCAGGTACTGCAATGGTTTTTATTTAACAAATACTATGGAACATTGTATGCTCCATAGTATTTGTTAAAAAATTAGAATGAATGAATGGTTCAGTGAACCACAAAGGTGAAATGGTAGGCTTTAAAAAAAAAATCCTCACCTGAGGCCATGTTTTCATTGACTTTAGTGAGAGAAGAAGGGAGAGGGAGAGACTGAGATAAATATCAATGGGAGAGGCTCCCATATGAGCTCCACTGGGGATGGAACTTGCAACCTAGGTATGTGCTCTGACTGGAATTGAACCCAAGGCCTTTTCATGTACACGACAACCTTCCAGCCAACTAAGCCTGACCTGCTAGGGTGATAGGTTTTTAATTATCAATATTTTATATGGGTTTATAAAGCCATTACATGAGCATAGTGATTAAAAATGCAAATGCTTATAAAAACTAGAAGGTAAAAAAAAAGTGTAGAGTACACCTAAGAAGGCACATGGACATTTCTTTAATTATTGTCAGCTGAATCCAGTGACATTGGCAAAGCCACGTTCTGGAAACATGCTTTGCCAAAAGGCAGGAGTATTGTCAGCTTGACCTTCAGCCCAGGTGCCAGGGGGTGCGATTTGTTATTTAAATCCAGCCAAGCACCAGGAATGAATAGGACTTGACCTGCCCAAGAATGGACAAAATCTCCTTTGTCATGACTTATAGTAAAACTCTCTGTTTGTTTTTTTTTGTTTGTTTTTTGCTGTATTGGCTTGGCATCACTGTCCCTGTCCCTGTCAGAGGACAGTGGTCCCACCCAGCCCCAGCTTTTTCCTTCTATCTCTGTGTCTGTCTCTTTTATTTTCTCAATCCCCAGCCGACCTTACTCAGGAAATGGACCACTCTCTCTCTAGTCGTGCTGGACGTGGAGAAGAGAGAAATATTTACAAAAATGAGTAAAATATATAGTGTAATACTGTATACTTTTCACCATAATATCCAATACAGAGTCTGGAGAGGACTTTCAGGACAGTTGTAAAGTGGGTAACCCATGCCATTGGCATTCAGAGTCACTTTTAACTGTCTAAATGGCAATAAGTAACAGGTTAAGCTCCTGGGTCCAGTATGTTAGCTAGTTCTCAGAGCTGGGAGCACTGGCAGCCTCAAAACACTAATGTTAGGCAGATGGTGCTTATGGTCACATACCATAGTTCTGCTTAGATGTCACCGAGCCAAAGACCCAAATGTGCCTATGAATATTCAAGAATACGCATTTAGTTATGCTCTATGATGTATGTACCATTCATTTATACAGTGTTAATTTGCAGTATGTATTAAAACAGAACAAGTGTAAGAGTAGTCGTTTTCAAGGAATCTCAATAAAGATGTATACTTAAATCCAAAATAAACTTGGATCTAGTTTTTATGAAAGAGCTATATAAGACTTGAGGAAGCAGGCCCCACTGTGGCATCCTATGATCCCCACGCCTGGTACTCACTCTTGTGTAATGTCCTCCCCTTGGGTGTAGGCTGGACTTACTGACTTAGTTATTTACAAAAATATATGGCAGAAGGATGGTATGTCATTTCTGAGATTTGGTTTAAAAAGACTCTGGTTTTGATCTTGGGTGTTCTCTTCCATCTCATATCACTCACTTTGGGCGAAGGCAGTGGGTGTGGGAATAGATGAAAACACAGTGAGAACAAAGGCTATTTATTGAGAGCTTGCTATAGTGAGGGAGTCAATCACAGTCCTTTGAATTTGGCAGGTGCAAAGGCAGGCCCAGGAGTGGGAGATCTTGAAAGAAGGAAAATAGGGAAGGCTTCAGGTATGCCCTTATTGGAGGCTGTTAGCATGGGATAGCTGAAGATGAACTAAGTAGAAGTGGAACACCTTATGTCATTGCTTAGAGGAGCATATTTAGTTTTCTCTACTTGGTTCTAAATTGGAAGTAGGAGGTACATATTAGGGAAGCTGACGATCTTGGCCATTTGGGGTCAATTGCTACAGAGACTGGCTTAACTGCTTAACTTCCTGGACAGTTTGCTGCAGGTGGTGGGTCAGAGTTGTTTTATATATATATATATATATATATATATATATATATATATATATATATATATATATATATGTATGGTCTGGCTGTTGCTCATTTGTGTATTCCATCTTTTGTGAGGCAGCCCAATGAAGAGTCTCACATAAGTGAGCTTGGAAGCAGATCTTCTGAGGCCTCCAGTAGTTAAAGGACTGCTTTTGAAAGCAGACCTTTACACATTGGAACTTTGGTACAAACCGCAAACCTGGAGACCTCTATCTTGCAGCTTTGTGGAAGAGCCTTAGCTAAAACTACTTAGCTAAGAAGCTGTCTGATTTCTGACCAACAGAAACTGCCATAATACATGTTTGTTGTTTTTAGCCACTAAATTATGGGCTATTTTATTAACTAATACATTTAGAGAGGGTATGTGCTTTTGTCAATCAGATCACTAAGAAATTTGAGTTGGAAACATCAGCTAGTTTTACCTGGGAGACATGCATAACTCCAATATTTCCCAGAAGGCACTTTTTGTAAGAAATATAAAACTGAGTCAGAAGGTATGAGGTCATTGTTACTTCTTTTTTAAAGTTTATTTTTAATTTATTTTTTTATCGTTTGAAGTATTACATATAGTAGTACATATATCTCCTTTTATTCACCATTGACTTTCCCCCTGCCTCCCGTACCCCCTGTCATGTGTCCTCATCCCACCCCCTCAGTGTCTTGTGTTCATTGGTGTGCTTATATGCAGGCATATAAGTCCTTTGGTTGATCTTTTTTCCCCCCCTCCCAAACACTCCCCAGACTTCCCACTTTAATTTGACTGTCTGTTCAATACTTTATTGCCTCTGCATCTATCCATCTTGCCACCAGGTTATAATCTTTATTTTCCATAAATGAGTGAGATTATGTGGTATTTTTCTTTCATTGCCTGGCTTATTTCACTTATGCTCTCCAGATCCATCCATGCCGCTGCAAATGGTAAGAGTTCCTTCTTTTTTATAGCAGCATAGTATTCCATTGTGTAGGGGTGCCATAGTTTTCTAATTTACTCATCTGCTGTTGGGCAGTTAGGCTATTTCCAAATCTTAACTATGGTAAATTGTGCTGCTATGGACATAGGGGTGGATATATCCTTTCTGACTAGTGTTTCTAGTTTCTTGGAATATATTCCTAGAAGTGGGATTACTGGGTCAAATGGGAGATCCATTTTTAGTTTTTTGAAGAAACTCCATACTGTTCTCCACAGTGGCTGCACCAGTCTGCATGCCCATCAGCAGTCCATGAGGATTCTTTTTTCTCTGCATTCTCGACAGCACTTGTCATTTGTTGATGTTAGCCATTCTGACAGGTGTGAGATGATACCTCATTGTCCTTTTGATTTGCATCTCTCGGATAATTAGTGACTTTAAGCATGTTTGCATATGTCTCCTGGCCTTCCTTCTGTCTTCTTTCGAAAAGTTTCTATTTAGCTCTGTTGCCCACTTTTTTATTGGATCATTTATCTTCTTTTTATTAAGTTGTATAAGTTGGCTGTAGATGTTAGAGATTAAAACTTTATCAGTGATAACATTTGCAAATACGTTCTTTTGTTGAGAACATATAGAGGGTTTTCTTGTTGTTTTGTTGATGGTATTTTGTTTGTTTGTTTTGCTGTGCAAAAGCTTTTTATTTTGATGTAGTTCCATTTGTTTATTTTCTCTTTAGTTTCCATTGCCCTAGGAGCAGTATCTGTGAAGAAATTGTTTTGAAGTATGTCTGAGATTTTGCTGCCTGTGGATTCTTCTAGTATTTTTATGGTTTCCTATCTTTTGTTTAATTCCTTTATCCATTTTGAGTTTATTTTTGTGCATGGTATAAGTTGGTGATCTAGTTTCATGTTTTTTGCATGTATCTGTCCAATTTTCCTAACACTATTGAAGAGACTGTCATGACTTTGTAGTATATTTATGCCTCCTTTGTCAAATATTAATTGAGCATAGTAGTTTGCACCAATATCTGGATTCTCTATTCCATTCCATTGTTCTACATATCTGTTCATGTGCCAGTATAAGGGAGTTTTGAGAACAGTGGCTTTATAATATAGCTTGAAATATGGTATTGAGATTCCATCTACTTTTTTCTTCTTTCTCAGGATTCCTGTGGCTATTCAGGGTCTTTTTTATTTTTGGAGAGTTCTTTCTAGATCTATGAAATATATCATTGATATTTTAAAGGGGAGTGCATTGAATCTATAGATTGCTTTGGGTAGTATGGACATTTTAATGATGTTGATTCTACCAATCCATGAAGATGGTATGTTCTTCCATCTGTTTATGTGTTCCTCTATCTCTTTTCCAGGGTTCTGCAGCTTTCTGCATATAGGTCATTTATCTCCTTAGTTAAGTTTATTCTTAGGTATCTTAGTTTTTTTGTGCTATGGTAAATGGAATTTCATTTTTAGTCTTTCTTTCTGTTAATTCACTATTAGTGTATAGAAATGCCATAGATTTCTTGGCATTAACTTTGTATCCTGTTATATCGCTGAATTCATTTATTAAGTTAGTAGTTTTTTGATGGAGTCTTTCAGGTTTTCTATGTACAGTATTATGTCATCTGCAAATAAGGACAGCTTTATTTCTTCTTTTCCATTTTGGATGCCCTTTATTTCTTCTTGTCTAATCGCAATGACTAATACTTCCAGTACTATGTCGAATAGGAGTGGTGAGAGTGGGCTTGTTTCTATTCTTAGGGGAAACGGTTTTAGTTTTTGTCCATTGAGTATGATGTTGTCTGTGGTTTATTATACATGACTTTTATTATGTTTAGGTATGATCCTTCTATTACCACCTTGCTGAGTTTTTATCAAGAAAGGGTGTTGGATTTTGTCAAGTGCTTTTTCTGCATCAGATGAAATGACTACGTGATTTTTATCTCTCAACTTGTTTATGTGATGATCATTGTTTATGTTTATGATCACATTTATAGATTTGTGAATATTGTACCATCCTTGCATTCCTGGGATAAATCCTACTTGGGCATGGTGTATGATCATTCTGATGTACTGCTGGACCTGATTTGCAAGAATTTTGTTGAAGATTTTGGCATCTGTGTTCATGAGGGATATTGGCTTGTAATTCTCTCATTGTGTTGTCTTTATCTGATTATGGTATTAGGGTGATTCTGGCTTCATAGAATAACTTTGGAAGTATTCCTTTCTCTTGAATTTTTTGGAATAGTCTAAGGAGGATAGGTTTTAGTTCATCCCTGAATGTTTGGTGAAACTCCCCTGTGAAGCTATCTGGAATGAACTTTTGTTTGTTGGAAGCATTTGATGACTGTTTTAATTTCTTCCATAGATATTGGCCTATTGAGCTGTTTAGATTCTTCCTGATTGAGTTTTGGAAGGTTGCATTTTTCTAGGAATATGTCCATTTCCTGCAGGTTGTCCAGTTTGTTGGAATAGAATTATTCATAGTATTTTTAGCAATCCTTTGCATTTCGGTGGGGTTTGTTGTTATTTCTCTGCTTTCATTTCTGATTTTGTTTATTTGGGTCTTCTCTCTGCTTTTTGGTGAGCCTGGCTAGTGGGTCATCTATCTTGTTTATCCTTCCAGAGGACCAGCTCTTGGTTTTGTTGATCTTTTTTATTGTTTTCTTCATCTCTATGTCATTTATTTTTACTCTGATCTTTACTATTTCTTTCCTTTTGCGTACACTGGGCTCTTCTTGTTACTCTCTTTCTAACTCTTTGAGTTGTAAGGCTAGTCAATTAGCCTTTGTTTCTGTTCTTTTGCTGTAGGCTTGTAGAACTATGAAATTTCCTCTCAAGACTGCTTTTGCTGTGTCCCATAGATTTTGGATTATTGTGTTTTTATTGTTATTTTTTTGCCATGATGTTTTTTATTTCTTCTTTGATCTCTGGTAACCCAGTCTTTGTTTAATAGCCTGCTATTTCATCTCCATGTGTTTGATTTTTTTGGATTGTTTTTATTATAGTTGTTTTCCAGTTTTATGCCACTGTGATCTGAGAAGATGCTCGATATGATTTCTATTTTCTTGAATTTGAAGAGACTTGGCCCCTGCTCCAATGTATGGTCTATCTTTAAAAATGACCATGTGCACTGGAGAAGAATGTATATTCTGTGGCTTTGGGGTGAAATGTTCTGAAGATGTCAATTAATTCCATCTGATTTAGTGAGTCATTTAGGATGTTTCTTGGCTGATTTTTTGTTTAGAGCAGCGGTTCTCAACCTGTGGGTCATGACCCCTTTGGGGGTCGAACAACACTTTCACAGGGGTCACCTAAGACTATTGGAAAACAGATACGATCCATAACAGTTGCAAAATTGCAGTTATGAAGTAGCAACAAAAATAATTTTATGGTTGGGGGTCACCACAACATGAGGAACTGTATTAAAGGGTTGCGGCATTAGAAAAGTTGAGAACCACTGGTTTAGAGGATTTGTCCAGTGGTGATTGTGGGTATTAAAGTCCCTTACTATGATTGTATTGCTGTCAATCTCTCCCTTGATATTCTCCAGGAGTTTTTTTATGTATTTGGGTGCTCATGTATTGGGTGTATATATATTTACCAGAGTTACTTCTTTTTGTTGAATTACTCCCTTTAGTATTATGAAGTGGCCTTCCTTATCTTTTTTTTATGTCCTTCAGTTTGAAATCTAATTTGTCAGATATAAGTACTGCTAGCCCAGCTTTTTTTTCATTTCCATTTACCTTCACCCTCAGTCTGTCTGTATCCTTTTTTCTGAGGTGGGTTTCTTGTAGACAGCAGATATATGGGTCGTGTTTTCTTATCCAATCTGTTACCCTATGTCTTTTGATTGGAACATTTAATAAATTTCATTTAAAGTTAGTATTGATAGGTACTTGTTTGTAGCCAATTTTATTCTTTAATCCTGTGTTCCTTCTTTGCTTCCTATATCTTTTCTTTTTCTTTTCTGCAGTAGACCTTTTAGCATTTCTTGCATTGCTAGTTTTGTGGTAATAAACTCTCTTAGTCCTTTTTTGTCTGTGAAGCTCCTGATTTCACCTCAATTTTGATTGATAGCCTTGGTAGATAAAGTATTCTTGGATTCATACCCTTACTTTGCATGACTTTGTATATTTAATTTCATTCCCTCTTTTTCTGATGTGTTTCTGTTGAGAAATCAGTCACTGGTTTGATGGGGGATCCTTTGTAGGTAACTTTCTGTCTCTCTCTGGCCACTTTTAAAATTCTTACTTTGTTGTTGGTGTTTACCAATTTAATTATAATGTGTATTGGCATTAGTCTTTGGGGGTTCGTTTTGTTTGGGACTCTGTGAGTTTCTTGAATTTGTATGGGTTTTTTCTTCTCTATATCAGGGAAGTTTCTGTCATTATTTCTTCAAATAGGTTTTCTATTCCTTGCTCAGTTTCATCTCCTTCTTGCTCCACTATTATGTGGATGTTGTTTTGTTTCATGTTGACCCAAATTTCCCTGAGGCTCTTCTGCTTTCTAATGATTTTTCTAGAAGCTGCTGAACTTGGATATATTTTTTTTCTACCTTGTATTCTAGCTCACTAATGCAGTCCTCTGCTTCTTCTAGTCTACTCTTTATGCTTTCTATTGATTTTTTTATAGCAGTGATGTCATTTTTCATTTCTTTTTGGTCCTTCTTCATTTTCTTTTGGTTCTTACACACATTGTTGAATTTGTCTTCCATTCTTTTCATCTACTTTATGACCATTTCTCTGAATTCATTTTCTGGCAGGTTACTTGCCTCCATTTCATTTACTTTGTTTTCTGGTGATGCCTGCTTTTCTTTCATATGTGGGCTGTTTCTTTGTCTCCCCATGATCTTTCTTTTCTAGGAGTCTGGTTATGTAGGTCTCTCTCTCCTGTGTTGACTTAAAGGCACAAAATACAACACAATGCTCAAGGCACTGAACACAAATGTATTCATGATTTTAATAACCCCAAATAAAGGTGACCACCAGAGGAAGGTGAGTTAGAGAATAAGAAAGAAGAAAGAACAGAAAAAAAGGAGTGCAAAAATGATATTTGGATAAGGAAAAAAAATTAAAAGAGAAAAGAAAGAGAATAATAAAGAAGAGGGGGAAAAATATTTATATGGGAAGGAAACTCCAATAGTACAGCCACTAATCCCAATAAATGCCAGCAACAAATACCTAGATATGAATGCAAGTACAAACAACAACTAACATCAAGTGAGGTGAGGTAAAACAGAAAAAAAGAAAAACAAAAAACAAATAAAAGGGAAAAATCAATACAATGTAACAAACAAGCATAAAAAAGTTATAATCAAGCAAACAACAACAAAAGGAAAGAGACAAAAAAAATTTTGGATAGTGAAGAAAGAGAAGAGAGTGGTGTGTATGGGCTTGGAGCAGGGAATTGGAAATTAGATATATAAAGAAATTTTAGATATATAAAGAAATTTTAACATGGGGTAAAAAGAAGGAATAGGGAAATCTAAATCAGGAATAGGATAAGAGAAACAGAACAACAAAAGGGGGAAAGTGAAGAAGAGAGTATTGGCATAAAGATAAAGTTGAGATAGAGTAAAATGATGCTAAAGGAAAGATGAAAATAGAATGTAGAACACTAATCCCAAAGTAAAATAAAGAGAAAATAAAATGACACTTTTAAAAAAAGGTAAAATAGTAGTAGTAATAATACTGATTGAAAATAAAATTGTAATAATTAATAAGGTAAAATCAAGTGAAAAAATAGTTTCTTAAGTAAAATATGACAAAAAAATAAAAATAATAATGTGCAGTAGTGAAGGTCATTCACTTCCTGTTTCCTAAGTCAGGACTGTATTAAAGTTCCCTGTGTTCCACTGCTCCTCAGTGTTGTAGGCCACAGTCCTGATTTTCAAGAAGGCAGTACGTCTTTATTTTTTATACTCCTTTATTTGTGTTTACACAAGAGCCAATTTGTGATTCACCCCCTGGGTGACAGTGTTTCTGGATTGTCCTCTGGGTCTATAGGTCCTCTCTAGCTAGTGTTTAGATTTTGTTTTCCCTGTGGCACTTAATACTAGTTTTGAGGAAAGGATTGCCCCAAAGCTGGTTCTCTGATCATTATTCCCTGCTCTGATCCCCAGGTTCTACAAAAACAACTTTCCCCTCCAGTCTCTTAGAGTATCCCCAATTGGGTGATCCTATGTATTGGGCTTAGTAATTAAAAGCAAGGACTTAATGAGAGAAAGAGAGAGGGGGGGGGGAGAAAAGAGCTAGAGTGAGTGAACTTGAGCACTGTGCACAAGTCTGTGCAGTCTTTTTCCCCCTTGGGTCTAAGCAGCCAGCACACTTTTAAAGTTTTTAGGCTATGCTTTTGCGCCCAGTTCAGCTATGGGTTGCTTTTGAGAGTTCCTTTTTGTTAGACCCCCTCCCACATTTGTGGATCATGCCAGCCCCAAGGGCTGCGGATTTTTCTGGGCGCAGACTTCCCCAGATCCTCCATCTCCCACAGTGTGTGTTTCTCTCTCCTGCCTGGACCACAGACCTCACCTTATCCCAGTTCAAATCTGACCATTCCATGAGGGGATGCAGCACGCCTCTGAATCTGCATGCTCACACCACTTGGGAACCGCTGTTCTTGTGTTTGCAGCTGTTTGCTGGGTGCCATAGTTGTAGTTTTTCAGGCTTCAGGTAACATCCACTTTACCTTTCAAGATGGCTCAGTCTCCATGTTAGAGCTGGTTGCTCCAGAGGGAACCCAGCAGCAGTGGATGCTGTCTGGTCAGGGAAACCCCCTCCAGCAGTCTCTCACAGTCTCCTGGAGTATAGCTGTCCCTCAACTCACCAACAAACACTCCCCATGCAACCACACACTCTTCCCTTGTTCTCTCACTCACACACTATCTTGCAGTCTGCCTTCTCGTAGGCAGCCATCTTCCTCCAACTCTATTACTTCTTAAATCTCCTCAACCTCTTTAAATGTCTATTTTATTTGATAACTAGAGGCCCGGTGTACAAGTTCGTGCACAGGTGGGGTCCCTCTGGTTGGCCTTCAGGGATTAGGCTGAAATGTGCAATCCAATGCCTCCTGCTGCTCCCACTCATCCTGGCTCCACTGTGCTTGCCACAGGCTCATGCTCAATCAGTTCTGATTATGAGAGGCTCATGCTGCCACAGCAACACTCACCAGCCATGAGTCCTTTGTCTGGAGCCCTCCCAAGGTGAGTAGCTTGTGGGATCAGGCTGAAACACATCCCCTGATGGGTTCTGGATTGTGAGAGGATGCAGGCCAGGCTGAGGGACCCCACTGTAGCTGTTGTGTTGGCTGTTATCATTTTATAATTTGACAACCTAAGGAAAAAGAGGTCGATGCCCCTGACTAAAGAGTCAGGTACTGCATACTTTTTAAAAATTCTTTGGGCACAGTGGTTGAAAATCACTGCTCTAGCTAGTTTACATCTTTAAATGACTTTCCCAGTAGCAACTGGCTGTCTTCCCAGTAGCGACTGGCTGTCTTTCCCAAGCAGGCTGGAATATGGGAGGAAACTGGAACGAGATTGTGCAGTAGGGTTAGTCTGTCAGGTGTTGTAAGATTTACAATGTCTAAGTCACACAGAGCAATGCTCCTGATCAGGATCTTCTAGTAGAAAGAGGCCTGATTTTTAGGGAAGAAAATGAAAACACTTGACTTATTCTTGGGCTACCTAGTTATACTGTGTTGGATTTAGGATCTCAGATCACTTAAAGAACCATATTTAGGAGAACATTAAGATTCCTGAAATTCTGCCAGGTTTTCATATGCAAAGATTTTTTTAGGCCACACATTAATTGACATGTGTTGCCTCATTCCATTATTGTACCAATACATACCCATCTACCTATATTTTTCTCTACAAATATAAGTGTATTTTGGGATCACTTTTACAGCATTTTTTTTTCTCCTGATTTTATTTTGTTTTAAATAATAGGGAGTAATTGAAGTTGTTGATACCAGGATATTGCTGCAGCAATAACATTGTGAATCATGACTGATTCCACATATATTTTCGTGCACTTACTATGAACCAGCAGCTGATTGTATAATCATGGTAATTTGATGAAAAAGATACTTAAATACCTTATTTATTTTTATGGAATCTTATATATTATGATCAGATGACTAAATGCAATAAAATCACACTGTATAGGACAGTGTTTCATACTACAGTATAACTCTATGGCTTTTTATAATATTTGCTGACATTTTATAAAATTGAAGCCTGCATCAGGCAGATTAATCATACTCAGAAAGATCAGATGTTCCTAAACATATGCTGATTGCTTACCTCCTGTTTCAGCCAGAGCAGAAGCTTCATGTGAAATCATGTGATTCACCTCTGTAAAGAGTCTCTGCCTGCATGATTATTCTATTTGAAGCATTTATTTCCAGGGAGTGGATGTGGCCCTTGTAGTGGGTGCTCCCCACATCACCTCCATGACTATCTATTTGAGAAGTGGTTTTGTTTTTCTGTATTGAGTTATATATTTAGGGTGCTTACCACTCTCAGAGGCAAATTACTCTCCAGCGTTCCTTTTTCAAATTAAAAGTGATGGTGTTTTTCTAAATGTATACCCACTCTCTGAACAGGTTCATTCACTTGATATCCACATGATTTGCATCACTAAACATTTCATGTAAGTTTTTATGAAAACCAGGACCAAGCATTCTATGCTCTGCATTGAGGTTAATATCTGTGCATTGCTTAGATGTTATGATGGCTGAGCCATATATTATTTGGTAATTTTCATTTTCTTCACTGATCAAATTTTACATTAGCTAGGTATCCAGAGATGACACAAAAACTGGGACATTAACCACAGGCTTTCCTTTGCGGTTCTTTACCTGTGGATTCTCTAAGCGGGGAATCACATGATTTCCGCAATTGATGCACATTTTCTGAAACTGAACTGGAAGGTCTCCACTTTATTTTCATACTATGCATGCAGTTAATTGGTATTTTGATTGAATCAGCAGAAGAATAAAAATGCCTATGAATCAAAGGAAATTATTCTCATTAGTTGTGAAACAAAGAAAGCAGTGGTTTCAGGAACAAATATTATTCAAAAGTATCTCATTAAAGGAAATTACTCTCTCTGGTATAATAAAATTCTTCTGAAGAGAAGCATCTGGCAGAATCATATAACTTACTGTAGCACAACATTTGGGATGAATTAAGTTACTTCATGTCACAAAATGCTTTCAAGGCTTCTCAGTATTTTTTCTTCATTTTAACTTATCTGTGATTTTCAGTTCTCCAATTAGATCATTTTTTTTACTTAGTATTTATTTAACGGAATTGCATTGTAAGTATAATATGGAAGTACAGTCCCTTGAAGGTTAGAAATATTGCTAAGTGGAATTTATTTAAGTCCATGTGTGAAATGTGATGGATTCACCTGCACAACTTTCCATATTAATAAGTGAGAAGGTTGAACTACTAGTGCAAAGACAAATGAGCTATGGAAATGGACATTGAGGAAAAGATAGTCATTTGAGCTCATTTGTTTGTCAGCCACCCATATGTAACCTTTATATCAACCAACAATGGAACATAATCGAGTGAATTGTTATGTCATTGAAGAAGCATTTAAACATAATTTAACAATCAATGGGTCTTCAAGTTGGAAGGAATTTTAGAGGTCATCTATCCTTTACTCTCTCCACCATCACAGATCAGTTGTTTAAATGTCTCCTTTTCCAGGGCTCTCACTACTTTTAAAGGAAGCACATTTCATTTTGAAAAGCTTTTATTAAACTGATACTTTGTTTTCAGATCTATAAAACTCTTTTACATGAGGACCCATCTTCTATATAAGGGCCTTCAAATTTCTAAAAACAACTTCTACATACCCCCTTAGTTTTTTTTTTATCTGACTCTCTTGTTTGTTTGTTATTTTTAATTATAAAAATCACATAATACTTTAACTTTTCTAATTTACTAGACTAGCCTATTCAAAATAATCTTGAATGTGATGATAGACATTATTATTTTTTAAAATATATTTTATTTATTTTCCACAGAGAGGAAAGGAGAGGGATAGAGAGTTAGAAACATCGATGAGAGAGAGACATCGATCAGCTGCCTCCTTCATGCCCCCTACTGGGGATGTGCCCACAACCAAGGTACATGCCCTTGACTGGAATCGAACCTGGGATCCCTTAGTCCACAGGCTGACGCTCTATCCACTGAGCCAAGCCAGTTTTGGGTATTTTGTTCTTGATTTAAAAGAAGACAGAGAAGTGATGGGGGCTGCATGGAGGATGGCAATGAGGGGAAAATGGGGACATCTGTAATAATTTCAACATCAAAAAATAAATGACTTTAACATTCTACATATTTAGAATTATATTTGTTTTTGAGAAGTAGTCTGATGTATTTAATTAGAATCCTTCTATTCCTAAACTTAGAATTTTAATAACTTAGAATGGTGGAATTTTATTAGCTGTCTTTTTTGTACTTATTGATGTGTTATTATGTGACTTTTCCTTAATTTGTTGACATCATTGATTATGACATTAATTTTTATTTAGCCATTCTTGCCCCCTGGAATAAATATTTGATGTCAATGTACTATTTATTTTGTATGATGCTAATTCCAGTTATGAATTAACTGCATTAACTACAAGTGAACTTGTTACTAACATATATATGTTATATGTCTGTCAATATATATATACATACACACACAGATATATATATATATATACATACACACACACACACACACACACACACACACACACACACACACTGAGTGGCCAGATTATTATGATCTCTGAACACATATGATCTAGCCAATCAGTATATATATGTTAGAGATCTGGTGAATGAATTCGTGCATGGGTGGGGTCCAGCCTGCCTGCTGGTTGAACTCTTGGAGGAGGGGACAATTTGCATATTTGCCTTTTATTATATAGGATATACACTGAGTGGCCAGATTATTATGTGTTCAGAGATCATAATAATCTGGCCACTTAGTGTGTGTGTGTGTGTGTATACACACACATACCCACATATACACACACACACACACACACACACACACATATACATACTACCTAATAAAAGAGTAATATGCAAATTAACCACCACTCCATACACCCGCCAGCCACGCCCAACAGCCAATCAGGAGTGGGTATGCAAATTAACCCAACCAAGATGGCTGCAGGAGGCTTGGATTTCCCTGACAAAGGAGGAAGACAAGCTTTCTGCACACCCAGGCCGCCCCAAGCCTCCACTCAAGGCTACAAAGTTTCAATTAAAGAAGATAAATAAATCCCAACAAAAATGGCTGCAGCCAAGGAGCAAGCAGGAAGCTTGGCTCTGCTCAAAGCTACAAAGTTTCAATTATAAAAGATAAATCCCAGATACCAGGGCCTCCACTTGGGTTACCGGGGAGCATGGCTGGCCTGCAAACCACTACAGGCCCCTCACCCAGGCAGCCCCACACCCCAAGGGAACCTCCACCTTGACCCAGGACACACTTCAAGGCAAATCAGCCAGCCCCTACCTGTGCACCAGGCCTCTATCCTATCTAATAAAAGAGTAATATGCAAATTGACCATCACTCCCACAACACAAGATGTCTGCCCTCATGTGCTCAAAAGATCCTGTCCCCATGTGGACACAAGATAGGTGCTACAAGATGGCCAGTAGGGAGGGCAGTTGTGAGGGACCAGGCCTACAAGGGAGGGCATGATCAAGTTGGGGGTGATCAAGCCTGCAGGGGAGGACAGTTAGAAGTAACCAGACTGGCAGAGGAGGGAAGTTGGGGGTAACCAGGCCTGCAGGGAAGGGCATTTGGGGAGTACACAGGCCTACAGGGAAGAGCAGTTGAGGGGGTCCAGGCCAGCAGGGGAGGGTAGTTAGGGGCAAACAGGCTGATAGGGGAGCTGTTACCCATCAGGCTGGCAGGGGAGTGGTTAGGGGGTGATCAGGCTGGCAGGCAGAAGTGGTTAGGGGCAATCAAGAATGCAGGCAGGCAAGCAGTTGGGAGCCATCAGTCCTGGATTGTGAGAGGGATGTCCAACTACCCATTTAGGCCCAGTCCCAGTAGGGGTCTCAGATTGGTGAGGGTACAGGCTGGGTTGAAGGATACTCTCCTTCCCCCACCCTCCATGTACTGGGCCTCTAGCATATATATTTATATAGGCTTTTTCTTTCATTCTATTTCATATTTTTACCATGATAATGATTGCTCTTCATTTAAACTAAAACTATAATAGGTTTGTGAAAGGGCTATGACATATGAGTAGTATAATTTTTATCATGCAGAAAGTGATATCTACATAGTGGTATATGTACTTAGAAAAATATATAATTTGCAGCCTGATTGGGTCGGAGAAATTTGTGTATAGGATGACATATCCTCTTAAGGATGATTATTAATATTCCATATATATAATAGAAGAAAGGGAATGGGTGAAGGCTTGGAAGAGCCAGTTCTGAGCATCAACTGCACGTGTGTTGAAAGCAGAAGGGGTGCTGGGAGAGGAGTTGGGGAGAGAGAGAGGATAGCCAAGATGAGAGGGGAAGAATAATTAGGCCTGACACAGAAACAACATGGTCTATCTTACCCCGAGGTGTTTTGACTTTTAAAGATACCAGGACAAGGTTTTCCAATACCTTTTAGAAATGCTGATTTCTGGACTCCATCTTGACCTACAGAATCTGAGTATCTTTATTAAATATTAACCTGAAGTAGCTTTTGTGCATATTAGTGTTGAAGAAGCCCTGCTATAGGGAACCTTTGACTATTTAAATGTTGATAATGCTAGGTCATAGCTGGTAATGCAGACTAGTATTCTGTAGTATTCAGGCAGTCCTCGGGTTACATTGGACTCGATGTACATCTTTTCATGGTTACATCACCATCTCCCATTTATTTTTTAAAAAAAGCTTCTGTCATTTTGACATATGTACATATGTGCTTTATGTTTTTTATTATTATTTACCACAAGTAAAGGTCAGAAATATTTATCTCTCTTTTAAATTTTTTTTTTTTACTGTTTCACTTCATGACTGCTATGTATGTGCTTCATGTGAGTGACATAGGTGCTTATTTAGGTGGGTTCCGAAAATTGCCTTAAGTCATAACATAGGAATGGATCTCTGATGTAACCCAAGGACCTACTGTATACTGTATGTGCATTTAACAACATACTGACAAAATTAGTTTTCATATAGTTTGAAAGCTTCACAGTACCCTGGATAGCTACTTAGAGTAGTCTGACTAGATGGATTTTATTTAGTGTGTACCAAAATGCCATTGGTCAAACTTTTCCAAGCATTTATTTTTGTGTATCCCTTCCCACATGCACAATCAATTCTATCTGAATAACTTAATAATTCTGGAACATTATAACAGTCTTCATTCATGATTTGAGGATAACTGAAGATTTTCTTAACAATAATGAGTCTTTTCAAAATGGTGTGTGACAAATTACATGGGATGGGAGGATGTGGCGTTATTGAAACTACCAAGCTAGATTTAAGTTGTATGCAGATAACAGTTTTGAAAAGTAGCTGTTATTTGGTAAGGCTAGCAAGTGAATTGGCTCTTAACCTTGTGAGATTTAGAAGAGGTAGGTAGAGGGACCACTACTCTTTAAGGTTTAAGGCTGTTGATGGAATCAAGAACACCATCTATGTTTGTCTGAAATACTTCAATGTATATAGACAGGAAACAGCTTGTATATATGGAAGGTGAATCTGAATTAAAATTGAAAATAGAAAAATGAACTGCAATAATGACAAATACAGACTATAACACAAGGTGCGAAAAGCTATTGAAATAAATAATGCTAATGATTTCCTTGGAGTTTGCAGTGAAAAATATATAAGAAGCATCATGGATAATATCCTATATAATAAAGGCCTAATATGTTAAGTGCCGTTGTCCAGTGAGCTGTTCAACCAATCAAAGTGTAATATGCTAATGCTATGTTAAAGCCATTCAGGAGCTCACTATGATGAGCACTGACCACCAGGAGGCAGACAGTGGAGTGGTCAACCAGTCTCTATGATGTGCACTGACCACTAGGGGGCAGATGCTCTGACCAATAGGTTAGCTTGCTGCTGGGGTCCAGCAGATCAGAACTGAGCGAGAGGAGCCAGACACACCCTGGAGCCCTCCCGTAGTCTCTTCTCAGTTGGCCAACCTCTCACATCTGTCCCTGGCCCTGATGATGCACTGGTGGGGTCCCTTGGCCTGGCCTATGCCCTCTTGCAATCCAGGTCCCCTAGAGGGATGTTGGAGAGCCAGTTTTGGCCCGTTCCCACAGGCCAGGCCAAGGGACCCCACTGGTGCACAAATTTGTGCACCAGGCCTCTAGTTTTCAAAATAAAAGATAATATATTGGGATTCATAAGTGTAAGTGCAATATAGAGGAAATGTGACTTGGTCCTTCTGTTAAGCTCCACATTGATTAATAGTTTCCTAAATGACGGGTTCTACTTTTTACTGATTTCCAGATACTTAGCTACATTTCCACACAGAAGCTAATATCAATTTCCAATAAAACAAGTTTTTAAAAATAAAGTTTGTAACTGTAGCTTTATTACATTTTTGATGTAATTACTTCAAAGCCACTATTTTTGACTGAATTAAATATGGCAATGAGATATGAGGAAGGCTCTAGAATAATATTATCTAAAATAATATTAATAGAAGCAAGCCTAAATAAAGTCCCTGAACTGATTATGGGGCATTTGGAGATGAATTTTAGTACATTGATCAAATGTTTTTGCATTCCTAATATACTGATATTTCAAAAGCTTTGACCTTGCTCTGCAAAATTGTAACAATAAGCTTTTCACTTTTATTTAACAAATATTTGTATGGTATTTATTATATTTTCATAAAGAAAATTCATACTATAAATTATCATTATTTAAAATTTAGATTTTTAAAAGATATCTTGGAAAGCACATTTTTTTTTTAAATTAGACTTATAGCAAGTTTATAAAGGACTACCAACATTTCATAGCTTGATCATATAATTCTGATATCCTATGCTTTATGCTTTTGACTATGTTACTATTGGAATATTTTCTGATAACATTTTTGAAAGCAGGAAAGGATATTGTAGTAAAGTAGACTCTCTTCAGTCAGATTGATTTTGTGCTCTATAACCCATTTCATTTGTCAGAAAGTATTGCAATTTTTTCCTCCTGCTATTTGGAAAGAATGTAATAGTCTAAAAGATTGCCTACTTTCTAAAGGAGTTTCTCTCTTGTCAGGGCAGGAACAGTATATTTATTAAACTGCCTGTAACATTGCAGTGAATACTTCCAATGCATTCCTTCTCTGCGTGCTGACTTATAACTATAGGAAGCACTCAAAGATGGCTTTAGGTAGTATGATCCAGCAGATCTATAGGACCATGGCTAGGGTACTTTAAAATCAGGATATTCTAGAATGTCATTAAAACCTTTTTTAAAAAAAGTCTCCTAATATTAGGGCATAAGGCTGTTAGAACTTATCAGCATTTTATTTTAGTATGAATTTGTATGACTATGTTTGTATTGCCCAATGAAATTCTTTTTACTATAAAGATAATAGAAACAAACAAATATATTCTTAACAGTATACTATAGACAAATACCCCAGGAACCATGATATGAGATACTAAGGTACACACATTTGTACTTCATCACTCGGTGAAAAAAATCCACCTAAATTTTTTAAAAGAGGGTATAAATTAAAGAAATTTCTTAGACCTGTGGCCGGCAAACTGTGGCTCATGAGCCACATGCGACTTTTTGGCCTCTTGAGTGTGGCTCTTCCACAAAATACCACAGCCTGGGCGAATCTATTTTGAAGAAGTAGCATTAGAAGAAACTTAAATTTAAAAAAATTGGTTCTCAAAAGAAATTTCAATCGTAACTGTTGTTATTTGGCTCTGTTGACTATTGAGTTTGCCGACTACTGTCTTAGACCAATAAATGTGGTCAATGATTTGCAGTGATTTGACATAATGAGATAAATAAATAAACATTTATACAGGGTACTAGAAGTTTTTCTTTTGTACATCTGAGGATTTTTTTTTCTTTTGCTAGCTTTAAAAAGGAAAGTTTGAGATTAGTATAATTATGTAGTCAGAAGAATTGAAGGCCTGATTCATTCTAATTTAGAATGCCATGTGCTACTTGATAAGATGGCTTTTTTGGCACCTGTATATCCTTTTAGGCTTTTTGTGCAATGTAAATAAAATTGTGTTGATTTGTTTAGGTTGATGGGGTTTTGACTTGCTCCTGGAGTGAACATTATATTTAAGTAGATAGGTAAAAGGAAGGATGAAACTTTCAGAATGTTCCCTATTGGAATGAGTAAAGAAAGGGCTGAGGAACCAGTCATCCAGGCTGGATGAAATAGATTTTTGGGCAATATATGGCAATAGGAAATATTTTGAAAAGAAAGAATACTTATGGTGTCTAACTAGAAATAGTAAATAAATGTCCCAGTACTGCCCTAGCCTATTTGGCCTAGTTGATAGAGCATCGGCCTGTGAATCAAAGGGTCCCAGGTTCAATTGTAGTCAAAGGCATGTACCTCAGTTGCTGACTCCTCCCCAGCCCGGGCTCTCTGGTCAAAACTCATGCAGAAGGCAAACAATCAATGTGTTTCTCTCACACTGATATTACTCTGTCTTTCCCTCTCTCTTCTACTTCTTCCACTCTCTCTAAAAATCAATGGAAAAATATCCTCTGGTGAGGATTAAAAAAAAAAAAATTCCAGGATCTTGAGTCTGAATGCTTAGAACTCTGATCTTAATATCCTATCTAATAAAGAGGGAATATGCTAATTGACTTTCATGATATCCTATCTAATAAAGAGGGGATATGCTAATTGACCATATGCCCACAGCCAATAAGGAGTGAATATGCTTATTGACTGCCACATTCTCAAAGATGGCAGTGCCCACAGCCACAAGATGGCGGTGCCCAGTCCTCTCAGCATCCCCAGCCAACCAGGACCAGCCCGCGCTACAGGCAAGCCTCAGATGGCAGCTGCCCAGCTGCCCAGGGCTGCCTGAGGCTCAGATATCCAGGGCTGGCTTAGGTTTGTACTGCCGCATTTGCAGCAGCAGAGGTATGACGATGGCATTGCTTTCCCCTGACTGCTGGGTTGCCTCCTACTCCTGAGAGCTTCTGAACTACTCCTGAGGGCAGGTTGGGCTGAAGGATCCCCCTCTCCAGTGCATGAATTTTCATGCATCAGGCCTCTAGTATGAAATAAGAAACTCCAGAAAGAGAAAATAAGGTAATAGTAGGCAAAAATAGATCCAGATGGATGTTAAGCATTGATAAATAGATCTCCAGGTAAGATGTTTTGCTGCAGCAACAATTCTAAAGTGTAATCTGGAATTCCTAAATTCTTTTCAGGATGTATGAGAGATCAAAACAGTTTTCACAGTACTAAGACAGGATTTGTCTATTTCTCAGTAATGGCATTTTCATTGATAGTGCAAACACAGTGGTGAGCAAAACCAGTTGGAGCTTTAGCACAAATTAAGTTGGTGACACCAAACTGCACTTGTAGTCATTGTATTCTTTATATCTGTGTGGTGATATGAGAATACTTAAGGCACACCTTCAGCACACTGAATTATAATGGCAGTCATGATGAAAAGCACTGTGCAATTATTTGAGTTGTAGGCTAGACTAGCCTTTATTTTTCTGGATATTTGTTTTCTCATAAAAATGATTGACAAACTACGATGATTTAGAGTTAGATATTTGGCAGACATTGTTTCAGAGTGGACCAAAATGAGCTTATCGTCATTCCAAGAAGAAAAAAAAACATACAGTGTTTGTTGTTTATGAACTTTCAAGGGAAAATTAGAAATTTAGGAAACATATAGCCATCTGCATAAACTTGCAAGCTCCCAAATAGTCACAGAAATAATGTAGTGTGTCAGCATTGGAAAAGTCTGTATAATGCATGAACCAGTTTTTTTCCCCACAGGTCAGTGCATAAGTTACAAAACTATGCATGGGATCCAGAATCATAAATAGTGAAATAGATAGAGCAATGGGACATTGCAATTAATGTTAAGAAAAATCATTTGTCAAGTTTTTGGTGTAATATCAAAGACCATTAACAGTTATGTCAATGGCATATTTGTGTGAGGCTTGATTTTCTTCGTATATCTTGACCATAAACTACATTGCAACAAAATAAATCCAGAAGCAGATATGAGAATCCAATTCTTTTTGATTAAAGCAGCCATTAAAAATATTTGAAATATGAAAGACAATAGCACTCTTTACACTAATATATACTGTTTTGGAAAATATAATTATTTCTTACATAATTTGTAACTTATTCTAATGTAATTAACTTGTTATGGTTATTTTTCGGTGGACTAAATACATATTTTAAAATAATTACCAATTTTTATTTTTAAAATAATATGTGTTGATAAATGAACCCCTACAAGATACAAGTTCTTCAGGTTTGTCAGTAACTTTTAAGATTGTAAATAATTTTGAGAAAAAAAGACTTTGGGAATTACTGAGCAACATAAATTCCAGAGTCATCAGCTTGGGAGTTTCATTTGATGTTGTAAAGGTGGTTTTATATTTTGAATGGGTGCAGTTTAAACCCTACTTTTTTTTTTAAAATATAACTGCCTGCCTTTGATTTCTAAGAGGCATCCACTTCACAGACAGCTCTGTGGAACACATTGCTGGACGCTTGGCTAGATGAAGAAACGGGCCGCTCCTTTGTTTTACAGATCTTGATTGATTTCAGTCACTGGCATTTAGGCTACCTGTTCATTTTCTCTTTCCTTACTTTAAATTCCCACTCCCATGTTTTAAATTCACCACTATAGAGCGAAGCTGGGAACCCTAACCCTGGAGCCCAATCAAAAGCAGAACCCTAGGCTTGCTTTTCTCTCTGCCTGGGAGTCCCCTGTGTGGCCCCAGGTGTGCTGTGTCATTTCCAGGTTTTGTAAGTAACAACTGTATCTTTTCAAAGTCTCCTGATTGTTATTGCTGAAGGTGTCTTGCAACTCTAGTAAGAACCACAAGTAGTGTGTTCAGCCACAACACTGGTTATTGATAAGCTGAGACTGGTACGAAACAATGAGGTACCATGGAAGCAAGAATCACAGCTTCGAAAAATCTGGCTTTGGACTTAGAGGAACAGAAAGAAAAAAAAATTACCCATAATGGATGTAAGAGAATCCATGGCACCAGATTTAGGGCTTAGAGAAACCAGGGGAATGTGATCCCCGAGAAGCCAATGCATCTGGTTAGGAAGAGGTTGGACCATCTTTCTAGAGATTAGGATGAATTTTCCTGTTAATAATTACAAATATTAGAAAGTCCTTAGCTGTTTTGACTCCAGCACAACATATGTAGGGCTATCTCTTCCTTTATTTTTGCTATATTGATAGTATTGGTTAATTTCCAAAAAAAGTAATTACAGTAGCTAAATTATGATGTCACATAATAGCTCAATGTGCTAAATTAACAGTGAAATCTTTCTATTTTATTTAGGCACATAAATAAAGTTGTTTCATTTCATTTTGTTTTTTATTTTTTTATTTATACCAAACGGACCATTTTTAACTAATTTAAATAGACTTTCAGCCTATTTAAAAAAAAGATAATAGCCCTAACCGGTTTGGCTCAGTGGCCTGTGGACTGAAAGGTCCCAGGTTTGATTCCAATCAAGAACATGTACTTTGGTTGTGGGCATATCCCCAGTAGAAGGTGTGCACGATGCAGCTGATTGATGTTTCTCTCTCTTCAATGTTTCCAATTCTCTCTCCCTCTCCCTTCCTCTCTGTAAAAAAAAATCAATAAAATATATTTTTAAAAAAATAAAAAGAGATAATATATGTTAATGGTTAAGAATCCAGAGTCCAGAGCCAGAGGCCATGGATTCACATCCAGGCTATGCCACTTTCTATATAAACCTTGGGCAAATCACTTATATTTTCAGTGTTTCACTTGATCATCTTTATTATAATAATAGTAACAACAACTATCATTATTATTGTAAGGATAGCCACACAATGGGTTGGAGAATCAAGGGAATTAAGTTACTAAAAAAACTTAATGAGACATCTAGTTCATGGCAAATACATAGCAGAAGTGAAGGGTAATTGTGATGATGATTCTTTAATGTATTTAGAGCATTTTTCACCTGTAGACATTATGCAGGTATGGGGCATGTACAAGTTCACTTAATTCTCATAGCTACCCAATTAAATAGGTACTGAGTTCTGCTTTTGCTTATATCCCTTCATTTTTTTTTCACCCAGTCCCCTAACCCTTCCTCTCCTCTGACAGCTCTCAGTTTGTTCTCTGTATCTAGGAGTCTATTTTGTTTGTTAGTTTATTTTGTTCATTAATTCCACATATAAGTGAAATCATATAGTACTTGTCTTTTTCTGACTGGATATGATACTCTCCATGCTGTAGCAAATGGTAAGATTTCCTTTTTATTTTTAATAGCCAAGTAGTATTCAATTGTGTAAATATACCACAGCTGTTTTATTCACTCATCTATTGGTGGGCACTTGGTTTGCTTCCATAGCTTAGCTCTTCTAAATAGAGTTGCAATGAACATAGTGATGCATATATTTCTTTTAAATCAGTGTTTTGAGTTTGTTCAGATAAATTCCCAGAAGTGGAATCGCTGAGTCATAAGGCGGTTATGTTTTTAATTTTTTGAGGTAACTCCATATTGCTTTCCACAGTGGCTGCACCTCCCACCAACAGTGCAGGAGGTTTCCCTTTTTTCCACATCTTTGCCAGCACTTGTTTGTTGATTTATTGACGATGGCCTTTTGACAGGTGTAAGGTGATCTTACTGTGATTTTAATTTGCATTTTTCTGGTAATTAGTGACATTGAGCATCTCTTCATATGTTTATTGGCCATCTGTATGTCCTCTTTGGAGAAGTGTCTATTCTGCCCCTTTGCCGATTTTTTAATTGGATTGTTATTTTGTTTGTTTCTTTGTTTGTTCTTTTGGTGTTGAGTTTTATAAATTCTTTATAAATTTTGAATATTTAATCATTGTTGGATGCATCAATGGCAAATACGTTGTCTTTTCATTCTGTTGATGATTTCCTTTGCTTTGAAAAAACTTTTAGTTTGATGTTGTCTCATTTATTTATTTATTTATTTTGTTTCCCTTGCCCGAGAAGATCTATCAGAAAAAATATTGCTATGAGAAATGTCTCAGATTTTTCTGCGTATGTTTTCTTGTAGAATTTTTATGGTTTCAAGTCCAACATTAAAGTCTATAATTCATTTTCAGTTTAGTCTTGTATATGGTGTAAGAAGGTGGTCTGGTTTCATTTTTTTGCTTGTATCTATCCAATTTTCTCAATGCCGTTTATTGAATAGACTATCTTTATCCCATTGTATGTCTTTGCCTCCTATGTCAAATATTGATTTACCATAAAGGTGTTAGTTTATTTTTGAGCTATCTATTCTGTTCCATTGATGTATTTTAAAGGTTGTTAGGAGATTTGATTTAAAATCTTCATTCCACAATAATTCATGAAACAATCTACAGTGAATTTTTTGGCAGTTATATTATCTATACTAATAAAAGGGTAATATGCTAATTAGACCAGGTTGGCCAGACATCTTCTGGAAGTCAGACTGCCTTTTGGACAGTTAGGGGGTGACCAGACTGGCAGGGGGGCAGTTAGGGGACTATAAGGCCAGCAGGGGGATAGTTGGGAATGACCAGGCCAACAGGAGGGTAGTTAGAGGGCTCCCAGGCTGGCAGCAGACCATTTAGGGGGCTACCAGACTGGCAGGAGACCAGTTGGGGGGGATCGGGCCGGTAAGCAGAGGCAGTTATGGGCAATCAGGCTGGCAGGCAGGCAGAGTGGTTAGGGGTGATTAGCCAGGTGAGCAGTGAGGAGCCAGCAGTCCTGGATTGCAAGAGGGATCCCAGATTGGAGAGGGTGCAGGAAGGCCTGAGAACTCTGTCCCTGTGTATGAATTTTGTGCACTGGGCCTATAATCCTATATAATAAAAAGGCTAATATGCAAATCAACCAAATGGTGGATTGACAGTTGCTTTGATGTGCACTGACCACCACAGGGCAGCTGATTAGCACAGGAGCTGCCCCCTAGTGGTCAGCATGCTTCCATTGGGGGAGCATCACTCAGCCAGAAGCCAGGCTCATGGCTGGTGAGTGCAGCAGTGGTGGCAGGAGCCTCTCCCACCTCTGCGGCAATGCTAAGGACTCCTCAGGGGATGTCCACCTTCTGGTGCGGGGAGCAGGCCTAAACTGGAAGGTGGACATCCTCTGAGGGGACCCAGACTGTGAGAGAGTGCAGGCTGGGCTGAAGCACCCCGCCCCCAGTGCATGAATGTCATGTACCAGGCCTCTAGTATTACATAAACACTTAGTTCAAATTTTTGCTAAAATGATAAACTGATTTCCAGAACATAAATGGTTATAAAATAATATTAGAAATAAATGTGAAGTGACATGATAGTCAAAATAATGGGGAGGGAAATGAGGGAGGAGAAAAGTTGAGAAAGCATTTTTCCATGCAATGCTTTTCCTAGGAGACTAGATTAATTACCAGTATGTTAATTTTTGGTGATGTAGATTAATATTCCACTCATCTTTTGTATAGATGGCTAATTTCTGAAGAATGATATTATAAATCATACTGTATAACTTTAAAAATATGTCATTAAATTAATATTCCAGAAAACATTTATTACACATTTTATTTTATGAAAAAATTGAGTAAACATGCAAATACCGTTGAGTTGAATTCACTTTAAACACTTCCTGACTGGAGAAATAGATAACTGCTGTTTTTATTTAAATATGCATATTTTCAGAGTAGCTATAATGGTCTTCTGATAATTAAAGGAATCATTAAATATGACTATTAAAATGATTAGAGAGTCTTTTTATTTAAAGAAAAGCAGAAGAATTAGAGCTCATTATAATGTATATGTGATTAAACTGGGTGAGAAATTATTCTTAAAATTACCTACATATCTTGTCATCTGTCTGTAATTCAATTTAGAAAGATGTATAATCTCAGGCACACACCAGCTCTAAATTAGCAGTTTAGTAATGAAGTATCTGTTGTAGTAACATAATCTGTGACTTGAGAATTGTAATGCACAAAAATGTAAATTTACTCTGAACATTTCCAACCCAGATACACATTGTAAAACCATCTGATTATCCATGGTTGATATAATTTAATCTTTCTCCATCTATTTTATTGCTATATTTGATGATATCTGTGGTCTTGAATTGTAACACACTTTATATTTTGTATCTTAAAACGTTCATATATCAAAAATAATAAAAATGTAAAAAGGTTCATAAAATATCTGTTCCTGTAAGGCTGGTTAGGTTATTATAATAGTTATTCATGATCATTACATTTTGAAGTCAACTTTATCTTTAAAGCAATAAAAGCTTTATAAATCTTAAATTTCTCTCCATTGCAAAAAAATACCTGTATATTAATCTTTAGTGATTTAGCAAGTTGTCAAGTTTAATTTTAAATCCCTATCATCTGACTTTATCTCCACCAGTAATAGTTAAGCTTAAATCCTTGATTTAAGTTTTAATAATCATTGGTATATAATAAAATATCTCTGAAAGGAGTGTGAGCTGGAAAAGGTTGAGATAAAAGTTTTTGTTATAGGTGTTTTATTATTAAAATTTCTCAGAATGTTAATGTTGAAATTGAAGTAGAGGCAGTTAAACTTTATCATTCCAAGTTTACTTCTTACTTTATGAGATAAGACATAATTTGACTTTCTCATAAAGCTGGAAGAAATTAAGTTTTTATTCAATCAGCAATTAGTTTGCAGTTTTTATTCAATCTACCACTCTCAGGAATTAAAAGGAAAGTTGGGGTTTTGGCCTTGATAATCTTGATCTGATAATACTGAAAAGAACTTATTGAAATTCTCAGTGAAAACCAA